>VZTQ01011391.1:211089-436417 GCA_013400755.1 Pelecanoides urinatrix
TTGAAAAACTGCTGAACCCCCTAATGTTTCCCCCCCCCCCCCCCCAGTCCAATGATCATGAAATTACTTCATTCGTGATATAAGTAATTCAGTGGGATTTCTGAGGCCCGCGTAAATGCTTGTTGTTTCTGTGGGCTCTTTCTCTTCCTGCAATCAGCCCTTAGGTGGCACTCTTTCAGAGGAGAGTGCAGCAGCTGAGTATCTACACCTGATCTTCACTCCCAACACCATCCCAGAGATCTGCTTTGTTTGGAAGTCTGACACTTCTGCTTGTCCAGAGCATCTAATCCAGATGTTGCTCCTATGACAGACACTGTATTCTCCTTCAGTTCTGTAAAGCTGAAGTATTTGGGAATCAAAGAGTGGAGGTTTGCATCTCCCAAGAATTCTTTAAAAAAAAAAAAAAACAACAAAACAAAAAAAACCCAAACAAGAGATGTCATGCTGTGCAAATTCTGGTTGAGCTGGGGCTGAAGTGTGATAATCCTTTAACAAATAAAGAAAACAGGCACTTTTGAAAGTGGATGAGCTCATTAGTCTAATGTACCTCTCTATAAATTACACAGAAAAGGCAAAATGTCATTATCTGTTATGATCCCATAGGAATTTATGAATATACTAATTATTGCTTAGTGGAATCATGGGAAAAACTCTATGGCATTTTTGAAATCCTCCATGGCTTTTGCTTTTTTTGCAAGGGATATATATCTATATCTATCTATCTATATCTCAACAACCATCACCTGCTGCTCCTGAAGGAGAAGAGAAGCATGAGCAGCATCTTGTCCTTTTGATGACTCTTTGAGCACAGCTTTTGAGGNTTAGTAGGCATAGGGGGTGTTGGGTTGATGGTTGGACTCGATGACCTTAGAGGTCTTTTCCAACCTTAATGATTCTATGATTCTATGATTCTAGGTGTTTTAGAAAATTACATCTGGACAGCTGCATTCATTCTCCATTGTGAAACGCAGCAAGTTTAAGCATGTTTTATCTGTGAATTTCACATTGGCCTTTACTGTGGATCCATTACTGGAATCTGCATAATGATGCATATGATGCTTAAGGAAAATATTACACCATAGGTTCATTTAAAATGTGTCAAAAGCAGTGTGTCAGGAAAAAATGAGGGGAAAAAATCAGAAAAACACATATTCTGGTTGAACTGATGCCAGATGGCACATACCCGGGGTTACATGCAGAGGTCCCTGTCCTGTAGAGTTCACAGTACACATCAGTAAATGGAAGTCAGTTCCATTTAATTAGCAGCTAATTCAGGTTTTCTTCTCACAGTTTGCTGTCCATGTTGTATCTGACTGTCGTGGGTTATTTATTTTTTGGTCAGGTGTTGGGGGCAAAATCCCCTACCTCTCTACTTAACTGTCGAAGAACCAGGTATCTGCTTCTGTTGGAAATGTAATTATTCTAGAGGCATAATTGTGTGTTGCTTTCATAGACGTTGAATTCAAAGGGTGTGTGTTTTCAATGACAGGAGGACTGCTTTTTGTATCTGCTCTGTTCTGAGTGGCACAAAAGTATATATGCTTAATGCACTTATCAGTCAGCTGTACACTTACCCTCTGCCTTTAACTTTCATATCTGATTTTTGCCCCTTGCTTTACACTATTGACCCTGACTCAGAGGTCAATGGGAAATCCCCAAGCGGTGTTGTGCCAGTATCCCAAGAAGCCTTATTATGTGGACCCTGTTCCCCTTAGGAATACAGATAGGATTAATTTGAAAGAAATTCCCAAGAAATTTTAATTTTTTCTTTTCCTCTCTCTTTTTTCCTGGCTTTTTTTTAAGGCATCAAGACTTGTGAGATCATGTTCCCTGTGCATGTGTATTCTACTCTAATATGTTTTTAACCTGTGGCTGATCCCAACTGAATTTGACTTATATATCAAAGACAAATCTTTAGAAGTCCTGTGGAAATAGATAGCTGGATAGAGGATTGAGATTTTTATTAATGCTCCGCTCGCTGATGATGACCCACCCTCAAGGAGAACACTATAGTATGTCTTTGCAGTGTTCTGAAATACTGCTGAATCCACTGATTATTCCCCCCCCNGAGATGTCATGCTGTGCAAATTCTGGTTGAGCTGGGGCTGAAGTGTGATAATCCTTTAACAAATAAAGAAAACAGGCACTTTTGAAAGTGGATGAGCTCATTAGTCTAATGTACCTCTCTATAAATTACACAGAAAAGGCAAAATGTCATTATCTGTTATGATCCCATAGGAATTTATGAATATACTAATTATTGCTTAGTGGAATCATGGGAAAAACTCTATGGCATTTTTGAAATCCTCCATGGCTTTTGCTTTTTTTGCAAGGGATATATATCTATATCTATCTATCTATATCTCAACAACCATCACCTGCTGCTCCTGAAGGAGAAGAGAAGCATGAGCAGCATCTTGTCCTTTTGATGACTCCTTGAGCACAGCTTTTGAGGATATTCTTTTTAAAATACCTTTCCACTAAGCAGCCATTTTATAAAGCCCTGTCTTTATAAAAGACAAGCAGAGGTGCTGTCAAGACTGATGCCAGCTATGCAACCATTTTGAAGTCTGAAACTTTAATAGGACCGTTTTCTTCTCCCTTTTGTAAGAGTGGAGCACAGTTCTGCAAGTGTGGGCAGAAGGGGTAGTACCTCTTACTGGCTGCTGCTCTTCATATAAGCAGATGAATATGATGCACGGAAGGATGATTTTGACAAACAGCTTCTTATAAGTAACTACAATATCCAGAATAACAGACCAGATTGTGCAGGCTTTTTGCATGGCCTTTGAATGGAAGAAATGTAGCAATAACTGAAGTCAGTACTGGAAGACTTGAGTCTTCCTGAGTGATGTATTTTCTTCATTCTGACCCTAAAGCAGAAGGGTTTGGGGGATGTGATATATCATTTCACTCCAGATGTGAATAAAAAACTTCTCCAATTTAAAACTGTATTTTTGTCTATTTTACATTGGATACCTAAGGTTGGATATCAAGCCAAAACATTATTGATGCTTATTATTTCAGAGCAGTTGTCTTTTCATTAGATATTTTATGTAGATCTTATCTGGATTACACCAACTGTTGTCACCTGGAGAAATCTTCAGTGCTAGGGAGCATCTGTTCTGGATAACCTGAATCTTCAAGTGTGTCAAGTTAAGACACTCTCTGGTCTTGAGGTCTGTCTTTGCTTGACAGTGAAGTGTTCCTAGGTAGCTCTTGCTCTGAGACTGGCCGGGCATCACTCTGCTTGTGGGAGATGGTGAGTGATTGCCTTTATGTCAGTTGTTTGTTTTCCTCTTTCCTTCACTTATAAAACTGTTTTTATTTCAACATACGAGTTTTCTTGATTTTGCTCTTTGTATTCTCCCACCTGTACTACTGCTGGGGGGAGAGTGAGTGAGCAGTTGCATGGATGCTTAGCTGCTGGCTGGAGTCAACCCACCACAGTTTATTATAGTTATGTTGATGTATCCCTTTACTTCATTTATTTGCAAGTTAGATAAGAGCAACAGATCCATAGACTGCAGGCTAGGCTTTGTCTTATGCTTAAATTTCTTTGGGATTTATCTATAGCAGTCTAAATGTTCCAAGCCCTAATTCCCTCTGCTTGAGACACTGACACTTCCTTTATATCCATGGTGGAGTTCAAGTATCAGGCCTGCCTGAGTATTGCTGCTAGATTTGAAGTCTTGCTTGCAAGGTCAGCTGACAGAGAGAGAGGGGAGACCCCAGACCTTACATCCATAGAATCGTTTAGGTTGGAAAAGACCTTTAAGATCATTGAGTCCAACCATAAACCTAACACTGCCAAGTCCACCACTAAACTATGTCCCTAAGTCTTTTAAATACCACTGGGGATGGTGACTCCACCACTTCCCTGGGCAGCCTGTTCCAATGCTTGACAACCCTTGCAGTGAAGACATTTTTCCTAGGTTCATCCAGTCTGAACCTCCCCTGGCCCAACTTGAGGCCGTTTCCTCTTGTCCTATCGCTTGCTACTTGGGAGAAGAGACTGACCCCCACCTCGCTACAACCTCCTTCCAGGTAGTTGTAGAGCGCGATGAGGTCTCCCCTCAGCCTCCTCTTCTCCAGGCTAAACAATCCCAGCTCCCTCAGCCGCTCCTCATCAGACTTGTGCTCCAGGCCCTTCACCAGCTTCGTTGCCCTTCTCTGGACACGCTCCAGCACCTCAATGTCCTTCTTGTAGTGAGGGGCCCAAAACTGAACACAGGATTCGAGGTGCGGCCTCACCAGTGCCGAGTACAGGGGCACGATCCCCTCCCTGCTCCTGCTGGCCACACCAGTTCTGATACAGGCCAGGATGCCGTTGGCCTTCTTGGCCACCTGGGCACACTGCTGTTTACGCATAAATAAGTGTCCAGATGAAGTATATAAATAGTTAGGTCATTGTTAGTGGGCTTTTTAAAATACTTCATAGATGATGCTGCTGCACGCCTACTAGCTGCCCTCCTTTACTGTACTGTGTACAAATGCTTTCCAAATCAAAAATGGGGAAGGGAAGCAAGCTTCTAGCTGTAGGTAAATAACTAAAGCCTCAGAGTGGTGTAGGATGATAATCATAGTCACTGGAGAGAGTTGGGCACTTCCAAAGAGCAGTTCAGCCCTTAGGCGCTACCAGAGACCATTTTAGCCTGTTTCTTTTCATTAACTAGTGATGGTGACTCAGCTGCAATTACAAACTCATACTCAATACTTACCTCTGTTCTCCCATGCCTTTGTAGGAAAAGCTGTAATCAAAAAAGTAGTGAAAGTGAGTGTCAGTAAGGAACAAGCACTGAAGTTGTCATGAGATCTTTTCTTCTTTTGCTTCAGGAGCATGGTAAATTCCATTGCCCGGAGGCTGTTAGCCCATGCACACAATTGCACGCTTGACTGGTGGTATAGATCACATTTTAGAGCCTCTAGTGTGGGACCCCCTTGTCTCCTATGAGTTAGTGATAAATAGGTGATATCTTCTGGTCTGAGCTGAAGAGGCCGGTGGATCCTGGGTGCTGTGACTTAGCATTCCCTCAGTGGTGAAGGGGGTGACTCCAGCAGTGCTGTTTGAGAGGAGGGTGCTCTTGAGTAATTCAGTCTTTGGGAGCTGTCTCCTCAGCAATAACAAAAAGCAGCTCGTGCATTTATTGTCATTGTCACTTGCGTCAACTCACCTCAGATTGTGTTGAAATACTTGTGAAATAACCTGGGAAAATTGACGCAACTAATTTGTAAATAAGACCTAAATTGGCAATGTGTGTGAATATTTTTTCTGGTCATACTGAATCACGTATTAGAACAAAACTTTATTTCTAACAGGATATGAACACAATTGTGTTCTTGTGAACTTACGTGCAACAGACAATATTAAGTCACACAGGTGATTTGCCATTGTTCCATAAGAAAGATGTTTCCTGTGGTCTTCTCTGTATTATCAAAGCAGGAAATGCAGCTTAATGTCTCTTGTTCTTCATCTAACCCAAATACTTTAAACAGATGCTCTGAAAATTGCATGCAGGCTTGATTTATTACGGATTTCAATCAATGTCACTTCAGATTTTGTCAGAATCTAGGTCAAAAGGGATTATGAGTGACTCAGTTTCGGGATGTTTTATTTGGGTTATATAAATGAAGTCTGATATTTAGAGATGGTGCCTGACAGCTTTTGTTTAGGTGGTTATGAGGAACAAAATCATTAGTATTTTTAGAAATAAAATTGGACCCTGTGGCTGCATTGGTGTATCAGAGCTCAGATCAAAAGGTCTCTCTGGCTCTTTATCACAGCACCTTTCTATCAGAAGTTAGCGGTCTTGCAAGGCTTGTGAGCCAGACTCTGAGGGCTTTTCCCCCTTTGGCTTATATTAGATGTTAAATAGCTGTAGGAACCCTGTGAGAATTTGGAGATAGCACTGATTATCAGTCTCAAATTTCTATGAGAGGAAAGTGATTCTGGGTCTGTGTCAAAATTGATCTGGGATCTTGGTGGCAAATGGAGTCTCCAGCTCTCGCAGCTGCCCCTCAAGAGGCTGCAGAGCCTGTGCTGGTGCTGCTGCAAGCGGTCTGCTCCGCTGCCACCCGTGCTGCAAGTTACGTGGCCCAGTTTAAGTGGCTGTGTGACTCCAGAGCTCATACCACCATGCTACTAGTACTGCTGAAGGCTTCTGTTGTTATAATGGTATTGGTGAAATACTGCCATGTCTTCTGGCCTGCGGCTTCCTGACTTCTGACTCACCTGCACCACTGTTCATGATGCACAATATCATATTATCAAGTAATAATCCTACTATTGCTGGGCTGTGTCTGCTTTTGCATGGGAGAACTGTTTAGCTGGAATTCTTCTTTCTCGGGATGTGCAGATCAAGCACGTATAGTATAGCGACATAGCTGCTTGAGCAGTTAATATTGCTTAATTTAATTTATGAAATCCACAAAAGGCCCAAATGTGGAGATTGTGGAAAGGGTGGGAGTTGAGTGGGGAGTGTGGCATATTATCTAACTGGATGGGTAACTTTTATTCTTGAAGAGCTGGAGAGAATCCACTGTCATCAAACTGAGCCATTAAGTGATTTCAGAGCCTGGGCTCAGTGATGCGATGGCTGTCGTGTTCAGCCTCTTGTAACAGAATAAGCTGAATCTCTTGTTTCAAATCCGGAGTGTTACTTTGAAAGCATTATCATATTATCAAAGTGAAATAGATCTGTATTGTAATAAGACTGCTCCACAAAATAACCCAACCCAACAAAAAACCTGTAGCTGGGAACTCATCGCACTTTTTTGCATAAATGATAGTACAATCTAAAGCAGGAACTTTCATGCATTCAATGCCTGAGTCTATGAAAGACCAGACTAATTATAATGATCATTTGAAACTTTATCTTAGACAGCTCTCCTCTACAGGACAGCTTGAATAGTCAGATGCTTTCATTAGAAATGGTTGAAAGTCAGATTTTTCATAAGAAGTCCTGCTGCTTCAAAAACGGATTTTCTGTCTGACTTAGAAACTCAGGAATTCTAAAAAATAAAACAAACAGTTTTAAAAAAACTTATTTCAACTGCAATTTCTCACTATTGAATAACAGCTGGTTTTAATGATTTTAAAAATGTTTAACTCAATAGCTGGCTTCTGTCATATTTTAGTGTTTTAGTAATGGTACTTTTGTTATTATATATTACAGAAAAATAATGTGAAATTATTCTAAAATGAAAAAGAAATCAAACTTGACAATTTTAATGTGAATGTTCAAATGTTTTGGAAAAAAAATCATATATAGTTATTTGTGTTAAAGCTAATATGGGTTTCTAACATAATTTAATTGAAAGCAGCACTTTCACTAAAAAACCGTTCAATAACAAAAGCTCCTGCTGGCTCTGCTTACCCCGTAACATCCCTTATGTAACAGCAATAAGAGAGAAGAGAAGCCACAAGCTGTTTTCTTTAACTATTTGCCACTGCCCATGAGAACCAACCTCCACATTGTGGCTGTAATTTGTAGTGAACCTGGTAAAACCCCTTGCATTTGCGCATCTGGCTGGAGGAGCCGGTGAGAGCTGGAATGCTGCCGTTCGGATGTTCAGATCACTCCACTTGGTGCTGCCAAAGCGCAGGTATGGATTTTAGGACTAGAAAAAGTAACAGTAGATATCAGTAGTTGCAATGTTCTGTTACGTCTTCTCTAGTTTGTGAGGGTTGCAGCTGCGCCAAGACATCCCTCTGTGTGTGGTTGTTCAAACCTTAGGGTGGTGGATAACTATTTTATTTTGGGATTAACCTATGATAAAATGCCATCTCCTCCTTTCTCCTAAATCACTGTGGCATTACAAAAAAAAAAAAAATTTACAAAACCATCTTCATGTGGCACAGGACAAGTGCATAATTGGTGCTTTGGAAATCAGTGGAAGGTGGAGCTATGAGTCAATCTATATAGCTCTTCTTCCCTGCCTCAGCTGTTAGGAAAATAGTGTGGTCCAGGAGCACCTGCCAGCTGTGAGACACACAGACTGGACCATTATAGTGTTGCCTTTTATGAAACAGAGATACTAATGGGATCATCAGCCTATTCACCTTTGGTAAGAGGAAATCAGCGGTGGGGCAGGAGGATCTCTTTGGCTGTCTTGGTTGAGATTCATCAAAAGCAAATGCTTGGGGAATTTTGATCTTTAAATATCAAACGCGTCTGCAGTGGGCAGATTTATTAGTAAGAGCAGCAGATAGATGGTCTTGGTGAGATGGAGATGTATCCCATCATGAGGTGGAGAAACGGTAGGGCTCCCTGCTATTGCCATGGCGTATCTGAGTAGAAACTGAAAACTAGGAATTGTTGACTGTGGGGTTTCGTCATTGGCCTCTCTCTTGGCTCCTTGTCCCCAGGATCGGTTCATCCGAGCAAACCCGCACAGGAAGATTGGAATCAGGAGGAGGAATCATGAAAGACCACACAGCACTGAAGACGAGGTACTGTAGAGAGGGCAGGGGGAGGGCTGCGGGGTATGGACAATGGCCGTGCTACCAGCAGTCTTCCATCAGCCTTTCCCATCTCTCCCAAAGCTTAACTGTTATTATGAGAGGTTATTTTTTAACAGTTCGTTAAGGGAATATTTGTTTGTTCTGCGAGTGTGCTCTCTAGAGTGGAAAACATTTACTATGACTTAAGGGTTGGGAAGGTGAGGAAGGTGATGAACTTGTGGTTTAGATGCTGGGCAAGGAACCGGGAGAGCTGGATTTTTGTCTTGATTTTACTGTGACATCACTATATGATGGTCAATGTATTGCTACACCTCAGTAGCACTTCTCCTTCGTAAATCAATCAGGTCAGCCTAGTGTTTTTCCATGTGAACGTATTTTTAAAATAATTTTTTATGCAAAAGTCCTGAATAAGCCAGGGCATTCTGAATCACCTATTTGTGCTTTTGTTTTTGTTTGGGTGTTTTTTTTTTTGTGTATGTGCATTCATATGCAATTATAACTTTTATTCTTGCTTCTTTGAGTTTAATTGCATAATCTTAACACAGTGGCAATTTTACTCTCATCCTATCAAATCTGTAATTCCATTTGTGTTTGCAACTTTCCATTTTCTTATATTGTTTAGAGATTTTGTGATTCATGCTTTCCTCAGTTCTGGTTTTCCTCCAGCTCCTCATTTATGTACATATATCAGTTCTGCATGTTGTGGTAACGTGGTTTCATTTTGATTAACGTAGACCCTATGTATGGATGACAGCTTATCTTTACTCAGTGTCACAGAGAGACAAAAAAAAAAAAAAAATTAAAAAATACAGCTTCTTCTGCCTTATGTCATGTCAAATTTGCACTGAAATGCTAGAACTGTCTTATAGGGAGCTGGATGTACGTGTGAAATGGAAGAGTGCTTACCCCAAGCCTCTGATTTCAGCCTTCCTCCTGCTGGTGTAACCAAAGAGCTCTGGAGTCCCATACTGGGCTGTTCACTTCTAGAACTGTTCTCTCCCTCTTTTAGTCATTTCTTTCCTTTTAAGGCTCAGCTATTTTGGTATGGTGAAGGATGTTATCGTGTTACCATCCCACAACCAGATTGGCCAGAGCAGTGGTATCTCAACCAAGGCATTATAAAATGGAGGGCATCTGTCTTGTTCTGCAGTAATGTTATGGGGCAGATGGGCAGCAGTCCCTGCAGGAGGAAGGAGGGCATCCCATGGTCCCCAAGCCAGCACACGGGGAAGTGCTGTGCTATAATCTGAAATTTGAGGAGCAAACCCTGTAGTTTGAAGGTAGCTGGGTTTTACAGGGGCAATTATGTAAGGAAAACTTTTTGTGAAAGTTTTGTGAAAACTATCTTGTGATATTCCTTACTACTCCCTGCATTAAAACTTAACCTCCAAAACCTAAATCTTAAGAAAACGTAAACACAACTAGTTAGTAAACATAGCTGGAATCTGACATTGTATGGTGTCAAATCACAAGAAAGAATTTCTTCTCAGAAATTGTCTCAAATAATGAAAATGAAAACATATTCACTGCATTAATGAGAGAATGGCCTTTGCCATGCTATAGGATAGGCTGTGTTAGTTATATCTGAGTTATTTGCTAATCATTAAGGTATTTTTCTCATTGTTCTGCAGCCAGAAGTGCCTCAGTTGTGCTGGCTTACTGTAAAAATTATAAGCATGAGAAATCTCCGCAAAGCAGATCTGTGTAAGTATCACTGATGGCATGTTGATAGGTTATCAAGAAAATCACTGTCACCTGAATTTAATGCTTTTGTACTCCTGTTGCTTGGATTACAGTAATGTCTCAGGTTTTCTGGCTGAAGAAGTTACATCTGTTTTTATTTTCATTTAGACTCAATTAAAATAATTTAGAAAACAGTTAACAATAGAAATGAAATAGAGTAGAAATTCTATGTCGGGGAAGAAAATTATCCTTCCCTTCACTGGCTGCTCCGTGATATTTTCCTTTCCCCTAACTCTTCCGTGCCCCTTTATCCACAGGTTGCCCATTTCCCTTCTGAAAGGGGCACCTTTATGAAAGATACAGGAAAAATCAGTGGTTGTGTTGGGTGCTGCTGTGTTTGTGTCTTCATTGCTATATCTGTGGATGACTTTTGCATTACAATTACAACCAGGTCCAAAAATGCCCCCAAATAAATTCTTCATTTTTTTGAAAAAGTGAAGTTTTGGAAGTGAAGTTGTATATGAATTTGCTTGGAGCCTGGCAAATATTTGAAAATAGAAG
Source organism: Pelecanoides urinatrix (assembly GCA_013400755.1). Lineage (NCBI taxonomy): Eukaryota > Metazoa > Chordata > Aves > Procellariiformes > Procellariidae > Pelecanoides > Pelecanoides urinatrix. Next base: position 221,798 of record VZTQ01011391.1, read on the forward strand.
TAAAAAATCAGAAGAGCCGGAATACTTTGGTTCACTACTGTTGAATATTCTGGCTTTTATTATCAAATAAAATTAGTGGTTTAAAATTGACTTTTGTTTGGAATTGACATAAATATAGATAGGAAAGTTAAATAACTCTAAACTCAGAATGTTTTCCTTTGGGTCTAATGAAATATTTAGGACTCCTCAGAGGTTAATCTTTTTTCCCCTGACTGGGCAAAAGAAATAATCAAAAAGTACTGAAACACTGAAATAAAGAAATAATAAAAAAGATCATTATGCATATTTTTGTTAATGCAGTGAGCCAAACTGATTGCTATGTCAAGCTGTGGCTGCCAACAGCTTCATGTCGGGAAGCCCAGACGAGAACTGTACGCAACTGCAGAAACCCTGTCTGGAATGAAACTTTCCACTTCATGATACAAAGGGAAGTGAAGGTAGGATCTGCACCTGTGGTAGTGAGCAGACGCCTTGCTAAAGGGGACATCTTCCCCTGCTGCCTGCAGACTCTTTAGGAGAGCCTTGAGGCTTACATAGCGGCTTGAACTCAGTTATGCTGAGGAATAGGATGGTAATGGAGAGATACAGAAAGTGTCAGAGACGGCACGAGAGATGCTGTTTCCTACCAGCAGGTAAATACGCAAGCCTTGGTATGGATTGTCTGGTGCCCTGACTGGTCTCTGTCATCTTCTATGCACTAGAACCCCATGAATTGGGTGGAAGGTTTTATCCTCTTTAGAGGATTAGTTATATTTTCTCATATGCAACTGTGAAGGTATTTTTGCTGCATGTTGCCATGAGGTTGTAATACCTGCTTTATACAGTAACAGGGATGCTGTTTGTAAATTATAAGAGGTACTATCACTTAATGCTGTTTTTTAAAAATTTAAAAATATCTTTCAATACTAACCATTCCACCCTTAAACAGGCATATTTTCAGAAGCCTAATAGGCTATAAGAAAGCAAACCGTACGTCTGACTTACAGACTTGTAATAGAACCATGCCTATCCCATGCTTTGAAAGAATGAAAGCTCAGAGGGTTGTGGATCATCTGGAATAAAGTTGAATGCTTCTTTCTGTCCCAGAGCAGTTGTAAAAAACTCTTAAAATGTTTGTAGAGTTAGCAGAAATACATTAGTAGTCAGAGTGTGAGTGATAACAAGGTCTAGACATGGGGTCAGCTTCCTATGGCTTAATAGTGCTGCATCTCATGCTGCTATGGGTAATCTGAGCCCTGAGGAACTGCAAGAGGAATCACTACAATTTAAATCTTATTAAAAGAGTTTGTTAATATGATTTACCTTCCATTTGTAAAGGGCTAAGAGTTTGCCCTCTATTACTTTCTGCTGATATGCCAAAATTTCTCAAGATAGTAATTCTGAGTCCACAAAAGGTCTGATGAACAGCACGTGTAATCTCTACTCTGTCCAGTGCACATTACCGTCACGCATGTCACTTACCACTTATGCTGTCTTTCTTTTGAGTTCTTGTTCATTGCCAGATCTGATGATTTACTTCTTCTAGAGTTAGTCCCTGACTTTGCAATCTGAGCTACAGGGGCTGTGAACTGAGCTGCACGCTGTCTGTCTGTCTGCATTGAACAATGCAAGGGCTGCACGCTGACTCTTGCTAAACCTTCCTTTTGGGCTCAGTAGTCCCAGAATATGGCATTTACATCCTTCTCTGCCTCCCTCCTCAGAACGTCCTGGAGCTGACAGTCTGTGATGAGGATACTTTTACACCAGATGACCAGCTTTTGACTGTTCATTTTGATGTAGCTAAAATCCAACCTGGAGAGAAAGTTCACCTGAGTTTTGAGTTGAATCCAGAGGTGAGAAATGAAAAGACGAGTAAAATTATGTGGATAGATAAAATAATACTCTAGATCAGAATTTTGTCCCAAGTTACTACCTATATTAAACATTACAGTTGTTCTCACTCAAAGTCACAAAGACTTTGCTAAAAGGACCGTATTAAAGCACAAAGTTAAATGCTCAGGGTTTAGGAGGGGTCAGAAACAGTCACCCCTCTTGTGATTGCAATTAGATGCAAAATGGCTTTCCTGTTCTGAAATTTTTTTGAGATTTCGAAAATGTCTTTTGAAATAAATAGAGAGTGCAGTTGTCAAAACTGAAGAAGCTGATGGTTAGAGATCTCATCGCTGTTGTAGGAGACTGACAGAGCAGGGATGGGAACAAACTTGGCCCCCTTTCTGGGCAGCTGCCCTCACCCTTTGGCCAGTAGCTCACTAGGGGTGCCTCTTGTCAGCTTCACCAGGGGTTTTGTCCTGCGCTTTCAGGCAATAGGCTTGGTAAATGATTATATATCCTCATGAAAATCTCTCAGTTTTTTTCCTCCTTCTGATAAAGAGCATATTTAAAAAAAAAAAAATTTTCTCAGCAAGTCTGTTTATGATCTTTTGTTACAAGGTTACAGGTTTCTTTTAGGGGGACTGAGCCAGCACAGAATAGATAGGGCTTGATGAAGAAGAATCTCCTCAGTATTTTATTCTTTTCTTCTAGGTCAGTATGTGACCTAGGAGTTTTGTTTGCTGCATAAGTCTCAAAGAATATTGTGTTTGGTTGTACTGAAGAGGGAATAAGGAGTTTCTTATGAAATGTTTGGTGGGTGAAGTTGCTAAAAGGACAGGTGGAGAAATCACACTCATCTTTTAAGAGAGCAAAATATGTACTCAGATTACTTTCTGCAAAATATAACACCTTCTCTGCTTGGAGGCTGTATAGTAACAAGACTTCAGGGCTTTTTCACACTTCTGACAAGGGCTTGAGTTTACAATTCCTAGGAATTGTGTGTGCTCTGTTTATTTCTAAACCACTGTGTCAGGCTGTCTGGAAAACACTCTTGCCTGTGTTTTATATTACTATTGCTTTGGAGAGTGTTTATTAACTACTCTTCTAGACAGCCAATCTTTACCAAGGATTTCAATACATCTGCTCCAGCTGGCTATGGCCTTCCTTAGAAAAAGCCTCATGTGACTGAGATCATCTGAGGTGTGATTCAAGCCATGAATTTGCTCCGAGGCATGTGCAGAGTTGCAGAGTTGGCTTAATCCATTGGCTTAGCAAGGTGGAAGCTGGGCAGATAAGACAAGGTGAGCTGTGTCTCAGGAACGTCTTGGTCAAGCCATCCTTATTTGGATCACGACGCCTACTCAGGTGCCCATGAGGCATCACAGATTATGGTCTGTACATGGATTTTTAGAACACTTAGGGTTAATTTTTTTTTTAAAAAGTGACTTAGTAATGGAGCGTGCTGGGCAACCTTAATAATAGGCAGTACTGCCACCTCTGCCCGTAATGATTTCTTTCATCTATCAAGGTATCTCAAAAGGAGGGCTGAGGAGGCTGGATGGGTAGATGCTGTCATAGCAACGTGGTTGCTTCCTGCTGTGCCTCTTGCTCACTGTGTGGTCCAACAAGTCTTTCCATTGCTTTGCTCCAGGTTTTTCACCCACAAAAACGTGAATGGGACTTAATAGAAACATAATTTGTGTGAGCGTGCGTACAACAGCATAAGAAGGATGGGAAAATAAGGCAGGCACAATTATGCAGACGTTATGAGCCAGGGTCTCCTGAACATTGTTTCTGCTGTTCTTTGGGCAAAGTTGGAAGAGACCGTGAGTGAGTTTGGATAGTACAGACTGGTCACAATCTGATGCTTGATAAAGTCTGTCTTGCATCTCTGTAAGGTGACTGCTTACTAAAATCCATCCCTCAGCATTCTGTTACAAACTGTTGCAACCACCCTAATTCTCATGAAACAGAGACTTTGGGAGAAATAAGCAAGCAGAACCACCTGCTCCTGGGTTACATGCCACAGATCCAGCTCTCAGAGAAGCCACCTGAGATGTCTCATTTACTGACATGAACTAATAAATACAAAAATACTCACTTTTCACCTTTACTGTAGTGATGTTTTTACCTTGGCAACTATGTTATCAGACTTGGCAAAGTTTTCACAGTCTCTTCACAAAGTTGAAGTATGCTGTGCAGCCAGACAGAAGGGATTTTTGGTGGTAAAGGTTAGTTCTTCTGAATAGGAATGAAAATTTTTACCATCACTTGTCAGAAAGAGATTTATACTTTCCACTAATTAGTGTTTTCCTCCCTGTGGGTGATACAGAAGATTTCTCTGATTTTTTTTTTCTTTGTGTGGTATTTCCTGGATTGACTGATCCAGCAAATATCTGCAGTAAAGTAATACAGTTATTCAGTCCCTCTTATGTTGTTGATATGTTACTCTTTTCTGTTGCTGTTCCCTGCTCTTACACTCTTGCCCCTTTTTCATCTTGATTTGGCACTTGAGTGCTCTCCCTCATTCCCCTTCACAGCTTCAGTCTTCCCTCTTCTCTCTTCCCTTCACCCTGGAAATTTTCATTTTCCAAGTTGGTCTCTTCTCCCACCATTTTTTTTATGTTGAGTCACTATACTCTGCAAATTCTTTTGTTTTAACCCAGACATACTCACCACCTAGGTCCATTTATTCTCAAATATGTTCTCCTACATAATTGACCTGTTATATCTCCCTTCCTCAGCATTGATTGGCCCATGTCTCATCCTACTAATAAATGAATAACGAGACTTTCAGCCCCTATTCCATGATACTTACTCCCCTCTCCTCCTTGGGGAGACAGTTGGTTTGTAAACAGTAGAGTGGTGGAAAGCATGAAATGAAAGGGTGGCCAAAGACGGCTTCATCCATTTACATTATGATGCAGAGGGTGTGGGAATAGCAAAACCTTGCAAGGGACGGTTATACAAAATCATCAGAGCTCTATTGAAGGAAAAAGTTTATTTGTTCATTTTCCTTAAATGACAAATCTTATTTTCAGAATCAGGAAGAACTAGAAGTGGAATTTCTACTGGAGAACATGTGAGTAAAGCCTAAATGTTACAGAATTTGTTATCAGAAAACTTTGCATTTTAGAGAGAGTGGTAATGCAGCATTGGGGAAGTGGCTCCATGTACCTGTGCTAGACATTCCATCTCGGCATCTTCCCCATGGTTGCTTTTCTCTCCCGAATCTGGTGAAATCCCTTCTTGAGTGAGAGTCTCACCTACTGTTTATAGCTGAGGGTGGGTATTTATTTTGTAATTCAGCCTAAGGAGAGATGATGCTGATCAGGGGAGGTAAGAAAGAGGGAGCGTCCCTAGGATCTATGGGACTGTGACCTGGCAGTGAGCATGAGACGGAGGTGAAAGGTAGAAGTGCTGATGGCACTTGGCAGCTAGAAAAACTGAGCTCAGAGAACTATTTGCATGTAAAAGATTATTGCTCATATACCCACTCTTAAATAAACCTTTTCCTTTTTGCTTTTCAGTCCAGGTGTATCTGAGAACATCATTACTAATGGCGTTCTAGTGGTAATTGTTTCATTTTTTTATGCTTATGTTCTTGTGGTAGGGCAGAACTGAAGGATGTAGTTGGAATAACTATGCCTTTAGGCATAGCCTTTACTCTTTTTCAGATGAGACACAGGTGAGATTGTAAAGCTTTGAATTTGGTCACGCTTGTAGTGCCTTCTGTGTTGGGAGAGACGTGAACAAGCGCTCTGCCACAGTGCCAGTGAGCTGCTCACTGCTGAAATGGCAGTAAACAAGGAAACTTGGGAACGGAGTGAATCCAGTGTCACTGCAGAGTTTATTAGTGAATGTCTACCTTGGAGATGAAGGCTCTTTTTACACCATGTCCAAAGTACTGTGCGATGCTCCTGTGCTGCTCCTTCCTCCTATGCAGCACTCTCAGGAAGTTTCAGCTTCAACTCCTGTTGAAGTACAGGCCCATCTGTCCAGTTGTTCTGCAGAGTTGTAGGTATCCTTCAACTCACTGTTCTATAGACAGAAGTTAACATGTGGCCTAGATAGGGAGAAAAATTTTTTGTGTTAACTGTTGGGGGCTGAATGGTATTTAAATGTAATGGGACAGATCCCCAGCTATCTTAGCTCCCTTGACCACAGTATTGCTTGCGTGATTTATACAAAAGTATCAGCCTCTGCAATTTCTTCACGTTCACAGGACATCACAGCCAAGCCTGGTGTTTCTACAGGACCCCTAGATCCTCAGTGAGGATCCTGAACTGTTTCTGTGACCTGTGATTTTATTTCTTATCTCTTCCAGTCTCGTGAAGTTTCCTGTTTGGAAGTACATGTGAATGAAACAAAAATGAAGAGCCCTTACACAAGTGACGTTATTGATTTAAATCGTTTGTCATTGCTTTTGGTGCTATGGGAGATGCAGCTGAATCTAGATAAATATTTGATCTGTTTGTATCAGGGCTGCTGGGGGATTGAGGTGTTTCCTGAATTACTTGCTTGCTAGTAGTGACAATCCTCTGGAGATGGTGTGACTGTGTAGCTTAAGGGAAACTGTGGAGGTGGCTGGGAGACTCAGAAACATCACTGCAGAGTGATGGAACTGACATACCTGTGATGAGAACAGAAAGTAAAAGAGGAGAGAGACAACTCTCAGGAGTGGAAAGACAATGGTGGAAACTCAGGGGGTGTGAACGTTGCTAGTGGCATCCACTGGTCTAACACATGCTCTCTGTTGCTTGGCAGGGGAGAAGGTGCAATGCTGCACCAGCCTTTTGCTGCTTATTCAGTCTGGCCCTTGCTCACACTGATTATGGTGGAGGAAAAACAAATTAACGTTGACTGTACTAAAGCTGAAACTTTACTTGGGGCATTTTTATTTGTTATTTTTCAGGGCTAGATGCAGTTAACATTTCTCTGAGGTTTGCTCCTTGTTCTTAGGGGAAGATTTCACATTCACAATGAAAGGATCCTACGAAGAAACCCGGGATGTTTCCGTAGGTCCTTGCTGCAGACGAGGAAGCAGTGAAACCACCATGTTCCACTACATCAAGCACAGTCAACCCAGACTGCACGTGACGCTGCCAAAGGAGCGTTTTTTCTGTGGTGTATGTTTTGCTGTGGACGGTGATAACAGCTAAAGTAACTTTTGGGAGAAGAATGATGAATTAGCCCTTCTCTGGTAGATGTGTACCTATGGGTTGTAAATAATTTTCTCCTTATAACAATTTTTTTTCCCCACTTTAATTCAGCATGGCTCAGCTAGGAGGGAAATGGATGTACGTAGTCCCCTGGCTGTGCCTCTCCATTCTCTGGACTTGGGAAAGAAAGTGACAGTGATGAGAGTGAGTAACCTTTGATGGTGTTTGGAATTATTTGAACAAGTGTTAGCTATATCTGTGTGATACCTGATCCGTTATTAGTTTTGTTATTGAAAATGTACTAGCTGAGTTATATGTATGCTCAGCTCTGCATACACTTGGAAGTATAACTATTATTCAGGGAAAAAATAGTGTATTCAGAATTGCTGATTGCTTTAAAAGTATTTTAAAAGCAGGATCCTAGTGGTGATTGTGTGCAGAAGGCCTGAGAGGAGTCCAAAGATTTATCATTAGACTATATGTCTGAATAATTGCTAATACTGTAAAACTTGCTTTTGCAAACTTTCAATTCTATTTAAAATTTATGGTATTCTCATTCTTGATTCTTAGGGTGAATCTTATGAGGTGTCTGTGAAGGAAGAAGATGGGTAAATCTTATTTCTTTTGAATGATTACTTCGCCATCTCCTGTCCTTTCATAGTATCGTCTTTAGATGAAAGGAAGTTACAGCTTAAACTAGCTCATTTCGAAACCAGGAATAAAGATTGTAATTGGTTAAAGATGACTAAAATATGGGGAAGGGTTAAAATAATACATGCTTTTAAATTGATTGGTAAGGGTTCAGCATAGAATAGGTGGTAGGTAGTCAGGGGTATAACCAGTCACAACGTTTTTGCTAATGTTGATGCTTCCTAATTTTTATACTTAAGAATCCCTGTCTTGTAACCTTTATCTATAATACATACACGTTTATGTGTAACACATTTCTAACATGCTTCTAACACCGTTATGCATTTACCAATCCTCTCCAGGTTGTTTTTTAATGAAACAAACAGATAGTAGTTAATTTATTGACTGGCTTGCAGTGATTTTATGAAGGGCAACATTACCCCCTACTGATCAGTTAGCTACATTGCAAGCACTAATTGCAGACAGATGATAAATCAGAGGTTTTTACTGAATACTAATCATGAGTCACAGAAGGGACAAAACAACCTTTTGACTGAAAAACCCCTGAAACAGTAGCCCTGTGAAAATAGAAGTTATAGAATTAATGATGCACATGATGTTCATACTCATGTACAGATAAGAAGGGATACACTTAAGAGACATCTTCTGACTCAAGTATTTACAGCACAAGTTCTTAGTAGAGATAAGCCTAATATAGTATTAGGGTCATTTTGCCTAAAGCGTGTTAAGTTTAAGTAACTGCTTAGGCCCCCTCTGCTCTTCAGGAAACACACGCATAGCAAGAGAAAGTGAGGAGGTGTCCAAATTTCAGAGCTCAATGTGAAACAGCTTGAATTCAATTATGTTCCTTGTTTTCCATCAGCAGAGAATTTGATTCCTTTTACTTCCTCATGATTGCGTGAAGTAGTTCAGAACATGATTCTGGTCTAAAATCTCCACAGAAAGGCAGAAATACAGGGCCTGTGATATCCGTATACCTGCTTTCATTTGCATAGGGGAACCTTCATGTGCATGGAAATAGCCTTTCTTTAAACTGGTTTATTGTTGTTGCTGGTTTTGCTTGATGTCTCAAGCAGTAGTTCTAGAAATGGCTTACAGGTAATGTGTCTTGTTCTGTTCTTATGCTCTAGTTGCAAGAATTTAGATTTGCGGTTGGGGTTTGATCTATGTGCAGAGGAGCAGGATTTCATCTGTAAAAGGAAGAAGGTGGTTGCTGCTGCTCTGAAAAATGTTCTTCATTTAGATGAAGACCTGCAGGAGGACGAGGTATGTGGGACAGCATCTTGGGAACTTAAAGTATTCTGTCCCACTTTGAACGAAGTGGATGTGATGTACTTGCACAACTACCCATATAGCTCTTCCACATCTTCTAGACTAAAATGTACAGGCCAGATTGCCACTTGCACCTAAGACCATATCCAAGAATTTTTGGCACAAAGGGTAAGAGAGGAACTGTCAGGAGGTCAGTTATAGCTCCTTTATTCTCCGCCGACCTCCGTCCTCACTCAGGGGCACCCAAAGAACATATTTGTTGAGATGAACGTATGTATAACCAAGCTTGGTGAAATTTGGTTGCTTGGACTGAGACCACTTCTCCTCAGTTTGGCAGCTCTCCCCTTCTCTGCAGCTACACAAGGCTCACAGAGGAAAGCTGCGACTCTCCCTTAGCTCACTGGTACAGCAGCGTCCGTCTTGTGTGTTTTTCAGTGTGTTAGCTCTTGCTTTCTCCTCTCCTGGGGATCCCTGGACTCCGAGTAGGCTGCTCTGTTACTGGAGGGCAGTAAGCTGTTAAGGGGCTGTGGTGCTTGGAGCAAGAGTCAGGGAGACGCTCTTCTGCAACTGGGAGAATGTGCCTGTGGGGGATTTCCTCCACTGCTCTGCCCGGCTCCCAGCACACCCATCCCTTGACGCTGTGTGCAGGACAGCGTTTGTCAACCAAGTCAAAGTGCTCATGAACTTAAATAACAAGTAGAATAGGACTTGTAATTATTAAATGAGAATAAAGGGTTATTGAGTCATATTAATTAAAAAACAAAAAAACCAAAACCCCCAAGTAGATGGAAAAATACAATAAAGACAAGATAAAAGGTAATGGCAAGATATGTTCCTAAAACTGAATAAATATGTTGTCTCAGTTTTTTAAGTGCTACCTATGGGGCAAAAGGAGGATGGCTAACAGAATTGCTGCATCCCTGAGGAAAGACCAAATTACATATAGCATTGATGTGAGGGAAGGGGGAGGTAATCTGGGTAATAAAGAGGATGTTAAAATAAATCTATAAAGCTTGGCACCATCTGCCTGGAGAATAGCAAGTGTTGTATATAAACTTAGAGGAAGAAAAAAAATTATGCAGGCAGCTTTTGCTCTGCTCCTCTGACCTCAGTTATACTCAGGATTTTAAAATATGTTTTGAGGGAAAGATGTGAGGAAAAATGAAAAACATCCAGAAAAGACTCTATACAAAACTGAAAATAGATTATGCCATACAAGAGCCATGCTTACAGCTTCTGACTTACCAAAGCATCACCGATCAGGAGGATGCTTTCAGCGCACGCTAAGTCCCACCAAAGGTTACACAACTCAGACACACACCGAAGTGCTGCCATAAAGAGGGTGAATCGAATCCAAACCTACCTGAATCAGGGTGTTGCTGTTACTTTGTCTGCATGCCCATCACTTCTCTATTTCATCTGGCGATGAAGGACTCTGTGCCTTTGTGTGTTGAGCAGGTGCCAGTGGTGGCGGTCATGACCACAGCGGGGGGAGTGCGGTCCATGACGGCTATGTTTGGCAGTCTTCTGGCTCTCCAGGAGTTAGGTGTTTTGGACTGTGTCTCATACATCAGTGGTTTATCTGCCACAACATGGTAAGGAGAGTTGGGCTTGTGCTTGCTGTTTGTGTTAGCAGAGTGATAACCTGGTGAAACATATTGCCTTGCTGACGAATTTTATTCAGCGTAATGCTGGGATGTGGCTTCCTTTTGGTGCTCACCCATTTCATGGGACCTCTCAGTGCTGTAGCCCATATTTCTTCAGTTCAGAAGTTGAGAAACAAACTGAGTGAGAACTACGGTATTTCTATAATTGCACTGAAGTGTTTACAGAAACTGAAAGAAAAGAGCACAAGCCAGGATGGCTTACCTGTATCTCCCTGCAGGTCAGTGTAGGTGGCAAACCCACCCGCAGCTCTTGTGTGGCTCGGATACGTGCCTTTCTGCCATGCCATACATTAAGAGTTCTCCTGGGGGCTGGACTTGTTTCTGTCATAAAGTCAATGCCTGGCGCAGAGAATCGAGGGGAAACATGGTTATTTTTTGATGAAAATTCTGTATGACTCAGCTCCATTTCTCACTTCCCAGTTACCTGGCAGAAAAGATTCCTATGTTAAGATGGGGGGTAGAGGTGTCTTGGTGTTTCACTCTGGATGAAAAGTGGTTATTTATGGCTATCAACAAGGGACTGAATAGGGCCTGGTAGGCCAAAAACCTGGCATTTTCCTGGGAATGTAAGAAATGGGGATTGCTTCCTGGGGGAGAAGTAAACACAGCAGACAAATCAGATGTTAATCATGAGTCAGAGAAGATGCTGCAGATGTGCAAGAGAAGCAATGCAGCTGGTGTCCTGGGGACTTGAATCTCTGAAAGGACGCAGACCCGATCCCTGAGCATGCTTGAGAGCAATGAGGAAATGAAAGTAGGGAAATATTGTTTTCCCTTCCTTTGAGTATCTCTTGGGTTATCTAGTTGCGTGTAATGCTTCAGAAATCCTCTTGTAATATTTGTCTGGCTCAACTCTTACATGGCTCTGAAAAGGAGAATTTAGAAGAAAAGCCCTGAGAAACACGGAGTGTCATGCACACAGTGTTGACTGCCTTGCACGAGTAAGAAGGGTTTAGGGCTTTAAAACATTTTGCCTCTAGAATGCTGCTCTAAAGAGATACATGAGCCAGAACTAGAACAAGTGGGGTGGCGATGAGAAGGGGTGACTGGAATCTGCCCGAACTCTGGAAACTGAAATCTCAAGCGGACTGGCCCTGTGGGTGCCAAGAGTCTGAGGTGACCCACCTGCTGCACACCCAAGGCGGGGAGCTCTAGCACTTCTCCAGGGCAATGTTTGCTGCTAAACTCCTGCTTAACTTTTTACACACAGCGTCTGAAACAGCTGAGGGAACTGGCCTCAGACAGAAGCTGTGGCTTGAACCGGGACAATCGAAGAGTAATTCTAGTAAAAGAAAGACATGGACCTGTTGGAGGAGGTCCGGAGGAGGGCCATGAAAATGATCAGAGGGGTGGAACACCTCGCCTATGAAGAAAGGCTGAGAGAGTTGTTCAGCCTGGAGAAGAGAAGGCTTCAGGGAGCCCTTCTTGCAGCCTTTCAGTACTTAAAGGGAGCTTATAAGAAAGGTGGGGACAAACTTCTTAGCAGGGCCTGTTGCGACAGGACAAGGGGGAATGGTTTTAAACTAAAAGAGGGTAGATTTAGACTAGATATAAGGAAGAAAGTTTTTACAATGAGGGTGATGAAACCCTGGAACAGGTTGCCCAGAGAGGTGGGTAGATGCCCCATCCCTGGAAACATTCAAAGCCAGGCTGGACAGAGCTCCGAGCAACCTGATCTAGGTGAAGATGTCCCTGCCCACAGCAGGGGGTTTGGACTAGATGGCCTTTAAAGGTCCCTTCCAACCCAAACTATTCTGTGATATAAGGCTTGTGTTAAGTTACGGGTGTTGCTTTATTACTCTCTTGATTCTGAGAATAAACAAGCTAGGATGATTTTGAATGTATCCTTGCAGCAAAAATATCATTGTGTAGTCTAAATTCTGCCTGAGCTTTGAACTGTTCTCCAAGGTAAAAGTTGGAGGGCGAGAGCCTTGTGTATCCTGAAACAAAACGCGTATGTGTGGTATAAGCCCATGAATTGTCATGTACCCAGTGATGATGCCAAGTAACAAGTGATAGGACGAGAGGAAATGGCCTCAAGTTGTGCCACGGGGGGTTTAGATTGGACATTAGGAAAAATTTCTTTACTGAAAGAGTGGTCAAGTCTTGGAACAGGCTGCCCAGGGAAGTGGGGGAGTCACCATCCCTGGAGGTATTTAAAAGATGTGTAGATGAGGTGCTTAGGGACATGGTTTAGTGGGCATGGGGGTGTTGGGTTGACGGTTGGACTCGATGACCTTAGAGGTCTTTTCCAACCTTAATGATTCTATGATTCTATTCTATGAACCACAGTATGTTGCTTTTTACCAGGACCATGGCAAAGTTATATGAAGATGCAAATTGGTCACAGAAGGATCTCAGAGGGCCAACTGGTGATATCAGGAAACGTGTGATCAAGAGCAAGCTGCACTGTTTCTCATTGGATCATTTGAAATACTATGAAAAGGAGCTTTGTGAAAGAAAGCATGAGGGGCACAAGCTGTCCTTTACGGATTTTTGGGGACTCTTCATTGATTGTATGCTACATCATCAGGTATTACATATCCATCCCTTATTCCAGAGGATTTCTAACTTTTCGTGTCTAAAGGTCTGGATTCAGTTATAGGAAAGGCTCTCAAAACTTCTGAGGGGTCTTTCTTTGGCTTTTTAGAAGAAAAATAACACAGTAAGCCTAAAATGTGAGCATCTAGGGGAAATGTCTGAGCATGTAAAAAGTCAAGGTGTTAATGAAACTGATTTTCCATCTTTAATTTCAGATCAAATGAGCATTCTAGTAACATACAGAGGAGAGGTGGCTCTGACAGAGCTAAGTTCAGGCATAGCAATATATAGCCATACCAGCAAACAAAGCTATATTGAATGAAATGGGCCCTGGTTGACTTTTATTGCAGCACCTCCAAGGTAGCTAAATACTTTTATCTTTCTTTAAAGCAAGTCATATCCTAGTGACTGCACAGACAAGTTTATCACATTTTCACTCTATCCCCCATTCCAAAATTCCCAGAAGCATCAGCGATAACGCTTTGGTGAAGGTTGATGACAGATAACACATGAACACATTTGTGTAGCCAAACAACTGAAGTACGCAACTGAATTACACAGAACAAAATCTGCTGAGGTTTAGGAGACATTTCGCTGGTAGTCCGTGCTTAGATACCATATTAAGCCCATGTATCATATTAATCTTTTACAATGACTTCTGTTCTTTATAAACAGGGAAGTACTCACAAACTCTCTGATCAGCAACTGGCAGTAAATCAGGGGCAGAATCCGCTGCCCATATACCTGTCTCTCAATGTCAAGGATGACTTTAGCACTCTGGATTTTAAAGGTAATGATTATTATCCATACTTCCATAAATCTAAGGAGTTTCCTTTTAATGCTGGGTGAATGCCAAAAGCTTTTACTGTAAGTCCAAGCTAATAAATCTTTTAAATAATGTCTTTTTCCCCTGTCTTCACATCTGGGTTCTGACTTGGATGAAAAACATGCATCCTAATACTATGGTAGGGAGATACCTGTGCAAAGACACTGCCCTGTGAGGGGCGGAGATGCCTTTTGCTGGAGAGCCACCTACTTGCTTGAGAGCCAGCACTGCTGCTCTTTCTCTCTCTCGTCCCCACCTACTCCTCACAGCCTCTTTCAGCTGCTGGGGTTCCTGCCCGGGCAGCAGTAGTCCAAGAGAGCTGTGAAGAGCTGGGGAGGAGGGCAAGAAAGGGAGAAGAAGGGAAGATGTGGAGGGGGGGTGAGAGCGGGAGGCAGCTCCCAGCAGCCAGAGGGATCTGCGGAGGGGCAGCGCTCTGTGCCCTGATCAGCGATGCCCATCACTAACTGTTTCCACGGTGTTTTCTGGCCCAAATGAAGCAGGAGGTCCCACAACTGAATCTGATCATCTGCTTTTAGGCACAATCTGCAGTCCCAGTGTGTTCAGCCCAGGTGTGGGTGGGTTTTGGTCCGAGTTTTTTAAGCTTCACAAGGCAGTGACTATCAGATACTAGGAATGAATGGTAGCTGGTGTCATCACTGACTCGGAAGAACTGAAAACACCACATCTTGCGCAGGGCCTTAGTGATTGGTGGACTTTCAGCCCCAATTTTTGCTTCCTAGTACGGAAATGGACCTGAACCCCAAGCTGAATGGATTTTCACAGTGTTAGTGGAGGACGTGAATTTTAGCTTTTCCATTCACCAGTCTAACACACAATACCTTGAAGGACACCTGTTTGTTTCAGAACATGGTGGTTTGAACTGTCTGTCACCAACACGCTGAAGCTACAGGCCTTGTTCTTCCAGCTTTTGAATCTCTAAGCTATTATTTTCACATGTGTTCAGGTGGTTGCAATAAGTCCTTCTTGATGCCTTATTTGCAGAGTGGGTGGAGTTCACACCTTACGAGGTGGGTTTCCTGAAATATGGGGCCTTTGTTCGTTCAGAGGATTTTGGTAGTGAGTTCTTCATGGGTCACCTGATGAAGAAGATCCCAGAGTCCCGCATCTGCTTCTTGGAAGGTGATTTACTATCTCAGAAAAACATTGCCTTTATAACCACATAGTTGGCTACACAGAGTTGGCCTCTAATAACTACTGGTCTGTAAGTAGCAATACTAGTACACCAGATACCTTATCTGATGCAATTTAAATCTTAAATGAACCAGCCAAAAGTGGAAGCAAATTCTTGAGACAAATACAATTAATTTGCTGAACTTTTTAGGTTAGACCAAAACAGAACACAACAGCCAAGTTTCTAAAATGGCCTAGTCATAAGCCAGACATTATGTGGAATGGCATGGCATTTGATATTCGTACTAAAATTCATATTTTATACCTAAAACAGCACTACCTTAAACAACCACAGAGACTGAATCCAAGTAGGTTGCCATAGCTGCGCTCTAAAAATTCAAAGTAATATTAAGTATGGCTTTTTTTTTAACTTTCAAGGCACATGGAGTAATATATTCTCTCAGAGTTTTATGGATGCTGTCTATCTCTCGGGTCATTCAGAGGACTTCTGGCACAGATGGACCCGAGACGCTGAGCATGACATTGGTTAGTTATTTGGATTACTTTTCACTTGCATCTGCATTGTCTTCACACCTCTTTGAAGTGTGTCTTCACACCTCTTTACCACCTGAATTTGGTAAAGGGGTTGGTTTTGTGTCCTGTTTCTGGGTTAGGGGACACCAAGCCTTTGGGAATGAAGGAAAAACAGGAGAGAAACAGTGGTGCTGGAAAAGAGGAAAAAACATTGCGCTGCTCATTGTGCAACATCCCTGGGGAGTTTTGTTAGTCACGAGAGGGTTACCATGAGTCCTTTGGGAAGGGAACAACAAGGTGATGCTGTGACACTGAAACCCACCTCTGCCCAGGACAGTCTCTATGTTGGTGCGTGCACTCCATCACAGATGGGGCTGTGGTGGTTTGGCTGCCCAGCCCCATTTTCTTTGTTATTGTTAGTATCAGAGAAACACTCTAAACAAATGCAGACATATACCCTCTTCTCATTCTTCCTACAGAGGAACACCCTGCTCTGCCCAAGAAGCCTCATGAACAGACAACTTGCTTATCCATTCCCAAAGGTTGCCTTTCCAATACTCTTCGAGAAATGATGACTGGACGGCCAGTGGTTTCAACTTACCATAATTTCCTCAAGGGCTTGCAGCTACATAACAAGTATTTAGAGAATGAGAGCTTTTGCATGTGGAAAGGTAATAGTAAATTGATTTAGATACATCTTTGAAGGTGATTTGAGTGCTGATAGTTGCTGAGGACAAATATTTGATAAGTTTTAGCATAAAGGCAAATTTTGATTAATTTTATTTGATTAATATGTCTGTGGAATTAATTTTGCTGAGCCCCAGATGATTTACTGCTGGTCTTGTTTCTGCCTTGGAGAAGCCACAGCAGGCTTACTTGAATTCTGTTCTTCCTAGGAAAAGCCACAAAAGAATGACTTACAGCTTCCACTGAAGCTAAATAGCCACAAACTTACACCAGTTAAAAAAGCACTTTGGATGAAGTTGAGTTTCAGAACTGCTGCCTCTTACTGATCTCAGAGTTGAGCTATAGATGCTAAAATTGTGTTGAAGACAAATATTTACCTGTGGACTTTGTGTCAAAGACTAATATAGGTGTGGACTGTCTTTTCTTTCTTTCCTTGTTGTGCTGATTTGGAAAAAAAATGGACTTGCTCCTGCAGTAATTAATTGATAATGTAAGTTTTTGGCTTTTAGACACAGTGCTGGATTCTCGTCCCAACCAGCTGAATGAAATGGGTGACTACCTCCAACTGGTAGATACAGCTTTCTTCATCAACACCAGCTGCCCGCCCTTTCTGAGGCCAGAGAGGAAAGTGGATGTCATTTTGCATTTAAATTACAGCGGAGGATCACAGACTCTGGTGATGTTTTGAAGTAGTGATTCTTTATCTGTATGACTCCAGCAGCTGAATTACCACATTTGTCTGGTTTTTTTTTTTTCTTCCAGAAAATGGTCTGGTTTTTATTAAGTTAAACTATCATATCAATGATACTATTCAACACTGTGACCATAATGTCACTGTCTTTACTGGGGCTATTTTCAGTAGCTTTCTGGGACACACACATGGATACAGACACATAGTAGATAACCTATTCTGTGTGTCTGTGCAGATTTGTCATTGTCATACCAAGTTCCTCAATAGTTAGTTAAATAACTTTTACAATGTTAATACATAATTTTGCTATTTTTGAATGAAAATTTGGAGTTTTTCTATTATGTTTGACTCCTGGTGTTTGCATAAGTTTCAGTCAGGTTTTTGTTTTGCTGTGTTTGAAGAAACATTGAGGAGCCTATATGATTGAAATTAATGTAATTTATTTGTAGGAGGACATGAAGACATTGATTGTTAGATGCACTGAATGCAAACACTCAAGAAGCTGTGATCTGAGATACCATGTGTAATTAAAATTTCCTGATCCAAATCATCTACTGTGCCCACTAAATCACAGAAATAATCTGCATTTCATATAAATTTCAGAAAACAGTAATAGTGCTTTAAAAATGTAGAGTGTTAGCAAATCAACCAAATTACTATTGCCCAGGATATATTAATATCAAGAGGGTATGCTTGTTCCAATGCATAGTTAGAGTTATTTGTAAACATATAAATCAATTACAGATTGCCTAGTGCAGCAAAATATCAGTTATGGGGCTTGGTAGCCTTATTTCAACCTCTCTTTGTGTTGCAACTCTCCTCTTCATTGAACCAGCCGCTGGACCTATTCTCAGAGTACTGTTTGGAGCATGGGATCCCATTCCCCAGCACGGAGCTGAGCCAGGAAGACCGGGAACACCTGAAGGAGTGCTATGTGTTTGAGGACAGCTTAGAGGCACCAATCTTGGCCTATTTCCCACTGGTGTGTGATACCTTCCAAAAATACAAGGCACCGAGTAAGTTAACAGCATTAATCAGTCATTTTTTCAGGTTGTCACATCCAGTTTATCCATTGAATTTGTTCCTCTTCTGAAACAAACTTCTCGGTTGGCTAAGTTATCATATTCCCAGTCCTGTTGTGATGGATATAGTGTTGGCCAACTAATCATGGTTGAACTGAAGAGTTTCAAAATTAAAAGCATGAACAGCTGCAGCTTGAGGCAAAACCCCTTATCTGGCATCTGGAACAGTTTGCATTCCTTTGATAATTAAGGACAGGAGGGAGCTACTAAGTTATATCCACTGGTAGCTAACGCTGTCACGTAACAGTCTTGTAATGAGATACTATGTTTACTTTGTTAACAAAGCTAGAATCCTCTCGTTGCTTTGTTTACATGAAAAAAAATTGAGAACAGAAAGTGCTGAAAACATACAATGAAGCAAAGAATTTGCCAGGGTAACAAGCTGCTTTGATATCTGTCATTTTTGAAAAGTTGCCAGATTATTTTCTTTAGTTGAGTTTCAGTTTACAAATACTTTTGCATGCGTCAACTCCAATTTTCTTGTTGCTAATTTAGTGTGATCCAGGAAACTGTCCTCAAAAACTGAACAAATATCCATGTCCCAGCTTATTGAAAAAGACCTCATGTAGTTCATCTTAGTTGTCCTGCTGCTTGTGCTTAAAATCCTCCCATTTTCCTGAGAGAATTTGGCTTCTTGTGGCTGTTACTGTGTATTTTGCATTGCCTGGTGGGAGTCTTCCACCTCAGTAACATTGCTGTGTTGACTTTGCTATGTTCTTACTTCAGATGTGGAGCGCAGTCCCTCAGAGATGGAGCAGGGAAGAGTGGATGTGTCCAACTCTATTGCTCCCTATGGCACTGGTCTGCTTACATACACTGAAAAGAATTTCAACAAGTTGCTGAACCTGTGCAGCTACAACATCCTGAATAATAAACATTTAATTCTTCAGGCCTTGCGAACTGCAGTGGAACGAAAGAAGAGATTTAAAAACTCTTTGTCACCTCAGTCGTCTAAACTCTCTTAAAGTAAATTTTGACAAATCTCATCAGAAGGAGATATACAAATGTTTTGGTAATGGACTAATAAATATTCAGGGAACATGAATCCATACAGAATGAACATCCATGTTAGCTTGTTAAAAAAGAAAATTATGTATTTTATTCAGTACTGTGTGTGAGGACTAATGCTGGTTCTGGCATTAAAGTCATTGGCAAATCATGTATACTTTTAAAAACTCTCTTCACTGTTTTAGGGAATGGAAAGGCAGTTATAGAGCTATAGGGTCTACTTGGATATACAGCCATATAAGAATGAGATTTCAAAAGTCTGTGGCAGATTTGGATGCAAATCTTGGTGGTATGTGGTCTTTGAACCAGAGACCAAAGCAAAGCTCAAGCAAAGCCTTGTCGTGTTCACAGATCCCTACTTGTGACAGTAAGGAGTAAACGAGATACCAAAAATGTTTGCACTAGGGAAAGGAAGGCTGATAATTGAAGAATGGAACTGCACATGATGTCTTCTATTTTCTCAGTATCCGTCTGTTAGGCAGAAGTCTAACCTTCAGTGAATTTACCTGCTTGGCTGTCATTGCACTGAGCCTACGTTTTTTGATGGACTCCCCCAGAGTGATCAACATATAACAGCCTGATTTTTCTGCCAACTGTCTGATAAAATTCATCTGACTGCATCCATTTTTGCTGAACTTCTCCTATTACCTACCAAGTAGATTTTGAAGCTGAGGGATAGCAGTTAAGGTTTCAAATCCTACACTCAGTGTGTTTGGAAAAACAGTTTTAACAGCCTCGCCTTTGGCCTTAACTATGTCTTCATTTATTAATCTGCTGTGAGCTCACAGATGTTTCTGATGGCAACAAAATCTGCGATACCAACTCATTTGGCTTCTGCAATGTTATGATGGTCAGTGTGTAGCTACTGCTACAGTTTTATTCCCACTGCCATCCAAAACACAGACAGGGGACTGTTCACAAGATTTTCATACTCGTTTTAGATAAATGCTTGTTTAAGAAAATATATTTAACTGGTCATTCTTAAATCTTATTTTCTCTGGATTTAACAATATACATACAGTGTAATAACTACCATCAAATACCAAGTACCCATGCATAATCTTATTAAAAATAAGAGTCTTATAGATGCAATCATTGAAGTTTGTTTGGTTTTTTTATTAAGTTCTATGGACTTAGCTCAGCTAGTGAGTTGATCTGGGAAAAAAATGCTTCTTGCTTCTGATACCGAGAAATCAAATACTGAGGGAACAAAGGCACCCAAGAGCTTACTAATGACCTTTGAGGAAGGATGAAAGAAAAGCTGCCACTTCAACAGTGGAAGATGAAAAATGGAAGGAAACTCTGCTTTTAAGAGGTCAGAGGGATTATAATGAGAGGTTTACAAGTCCAATTACTGGTATTTGCAAACCCCAAGGTATTTGTTCAGTAACACAGAGTGCAACACTTGGCTAGCACTGTATATGTGTCTATATTTTCATCGGTCTTTTGTCTTCCCCTTTGCAGTCTTCTCATTCATTACACTGGTGTGGATAATTTGATGTTATGTCTCACCAGTAAGACGGCAATAGCTTTCTGTGAGCAAAGAAGAAAACGAAGATGTCACTCTGACAGCTCAGTTGTCTTCGTAAGTTTATTTTTAAACAATAATGAAATGGGGTTTTAAAATTTTGATTAAATTTTTTTGCAAAGTATCTTTTAAGTATTTTAAAGATTCATTTTTACAGCTCCAGGGAGTTGTAACAGAGGCAGTGCATTTTGTGCCTGGTGTATTCCACCGACTGTTTTTTTGGTGGTTGCAACACTTGGCACTGGGCCTTCAGCTTTACTCACCCAAGGTGTGGTGGTGATGTGTGTTTTTGGCAGCAGATCCAGAAAATTAGGATGACTTAGAATGAGCTGAGGAAAGGGAGTCCATTTTAAGAAATCTGGACCTGTTGAGCAAACCACTGAAAAATCTTAGGCTGCCCAAATTGTCTAGCTTAGCAGCTCGATATTTTGACTTGAAGGATAGTCAGACAAATGCTGGTGTTCAAGTTGGGACCTGGCTCCAAGGATCTGACACTGCATGAGGCTAACGCTTTCCCTGGGCTCGCCAGGCTTAGTGGTCTTACCTTGGTGGCTTGTGAGTTTTCTCCACAATGGACTCATTTAGTTTCTTGTCTGGGGAAGGAAAGGCTTCTTTTTCTATCCTATTAAAATCTGTTCACGTTGTTCTCATTGCAGCAATACCTCAGAATCCTGCCTGTGATGTGATGGTGAAAAGCAGTGTAGAAGGACAGGGGAAGAGATGTTTGTTTGAGTGGCTTGCGAGCTATTAATCAAAAATAACAAGAGAAATGTTCAGTATTACTGGTGCTATTTTTTAAGGAAGGACCTGAGGCTCAGTGACCTATCAGCTGGATTTTTCAAAGTGATTCAGCATTGGCATAATTGTTCTATGTAAGATCCAGGTAGGTCAACAACAATTTCTTTTTTTGAAAACACCCATTTGTGACCTGTCACACAAGCTCTGCTAAATGTAATGGCACGATCCTGTAAGCAATTAACTGTGAATCTTTATAGTCTCTGTTAGGACTCAAACATCTCTCAGGCTGACTGTAGATGAAGTTACCCCCTTAATTAGCTGGTGACATGAGGTGACTTCCTGATATTCTTGAGAATTGGTTCAGATTCAAATTGGCTCTAGATTTCCCTGTAAGGGTCCTGGGCTAGGTGTTTTGCTGCATTTATGCCAAAGGAATTACTGGCTAATTAGCTGACACAGGCTGGTGCTGGTATTCCTCACGCCTGTGGTCTGATGGAGTTAGGGAAGAGAAAAAGCTGCTTGAGCAGTGTCTGAAGTGTTGAATGAACCTGGAGAGGTCAGGCCACCTCAGGCCCTTTCTGCAAAGGTAGAGATGCTGCTGGATGCTCAGATCTACAGAGCACAGGGAGAGGCAGAGGTAAAGGTTGTGAGCTACTGCCTTTTGAGATAAGGATTGGATCTGAAATTCTGTTGCAACAAAACTGAAGGCAGAGTTTCATATATTGGGAATATATATGGGGCTGGGCCAGTACTTTACTGATGATTTTTGGATGGCAAAACTGCCCAATCGCTTCAGGTGAGTGAGGAGGAGGAGCGAGATTTTATCTCTCCAAAACATATCAAAGACATGTGGAATCGTTTTAATCAAGTTTCTCAATTGCCTTTTGAAGGCAGAAGTCCTCCTTCATATATGTTGTAATCACAACAATGCCTTAAGTAAAAATATAATCCCCCCACCCTGATCAGCTGGTGTGATCTCTCTCTCCAGTCTGATTTTGCACGTTTCATTCTCAGGAATTTAAATTCAGGTTCAGATTGAAGATCTCTCCTGCTTACAAATGGATGATATAAAAATTTTCAGACTTTTTTCTCTAACCTGTGCCTTCTGTCCCCTTCTCCAAGAATGCTTTCTCAGGAAGTCCTTTTTTGCCTTTTACGTGACTTTTTTTTTTTCTGTCCTTATGTGATACAAAACATCAATGATATTGTAGAGTACTGAAGGACAGGTATATTGAAGGTGTGGTATGTACAAACATGAAAATAAAATGCCAACATATTAATGTGAAAGTTAATTTTTTTTATTTTTTTTTAATGCCAGACAGTTGCTTTAAATTAGTGGCAGGCCAAAAAGTGTCTAGCCAAAGCTGAATTTTTCAGAGACTGAATTCTGATACCATGGGGAAGGAAGTGAAACTTTTCATCTATGGTAAATCTTCTTGTGTGCAGAGATTATTGAGCTTAAGTCCATTGTGTAACTGGAATTTGACTTGGACTGCTTGCTCTCTTGTTTGATCAGCAGGATGAGGTCTGTGTAGGTTTTGTAGCTTACAGAATCATTTTAAAAAAAAAAAAAAGAAAAGAAAAAGGAAAACAAACTGAAAGGTTAGAACCTTGAAAAATCCCCAACTATAGATCTGACACTATATTTATTTGTTAATTTGCTTTATTTGTTGATTTTGAGTTATTTCTTTTCTAATGTGACGCCTGGCTATCATTTTGTAACATCTCTAGCATGTTTTTGGATATTTACTCTTCTTGTTATGATCAGGGTGTTCAAATGATGACCAACTCCCCTTGTCATCCCAAAGGTGGCACAAGGATACTTTTCTCTTGCAATAATATGAAATCCCCCATTAGTTGTACATTTCTGTAGTCCTGATTATCAGAAGGTGACAAAGTAGTATATAAGGTAATTGTGGGATATTGGATGTATCTCATTTATGGGTCTTAAAAGCGACATGGGTAAGAGAATGTAATGTCAGGGAGTTTTGTATTGGCTGTGAAACAACTGGGATGGTATAAATGCATATAGGTATATATATCTGCTGAGACAACTCTGGGAAGTTGAGCTGGATAATCTGCCCTCTTGCCTTTGATAGAGGATGTTTTACAGGCATTTTTAATCAAAGCAGATTCCTACTTCAGATTTTAATATGGGAATTTTTCCAGGGAAACATTCTTCTTTCAAAAGCTTGAAAGACTAGTTTTGCAAGGGCGCAAGTAAGTGATTCTGAGCTGTGACTGCTCCACCTAAATTTGTTCATAAGTATTTAACACAGATATAAAGTAATAGAGACAGAAGTTAAGGGAGATATTTTGTCTTTGGGGTAGAGATGCTCATGTCCATTGGAAATATCTTTTGGACGTTCTTTCAAGGAGCATTTCAGATGCTGCAGGTTCATATTTATGAGCCATTTTCCTTTGATTCCATATCAATTGAGAAGGCTGTGCAAAGTGTGACCATGGAGCGAGCAGCAGGCTATTAAATGCTTTAAATGGAAACCACCAGATACTACCACTGCACATTTTGGATAAGACCTTCTGAACAATCATCACATGTGCATCACACAGACATCAACACAGAAGGAAGCGACATGTGTGTAAAAAGAGGATTTTACTCTAGTGACGTTCCTTGGACATCAAAGATCCCTTTGAAGTAAGCTGAGGATGGATGAACTGCTGTGCTCCCTGGGCCCACACAGGAGAGCACAACCCTCTCTCCTGCCTCACCCTTCCACCCCCAAGTTTCACCTACTGCTTATAGCTCCTCCCTTCCCTCTCATTTCATTTAAAATCAAACTGCAAGATTTCTGGACGTGGCTTCACTTTTTTCCTAGATACACGCTAAATATCCAGGCAAAGAATACTGAGCACATGGCAAGGTCACTTGTAGCACAGAGATGCCCAAATTAGCTTCAGGGGAGCATGGGTCCTGCAATCACTTAGTTGTGGCACTGCAATGGGGTCTCTCACCTTGCTGAACTGTGCGCTGCCACTGGAAGACTGCTACAGGTATTTGAGTTCATGGCTTGGCAAGAAGCTGTTGAGATCTCTCTCCACTACCCTGCAGTGTGACGGTGGCAGTGTAGAGATGCTCTAGGAGCTGTGATTTAATTAGTCACAAGTGCTTTGCTTGGGGGTTAGAGTTGTTCCATAAATGCAAAACTTTTTATTAGCAGTAGTATTTTCAAGAAAGCAATCCCTGGGCAAAAAGGGGCTTCAGTGTTCCCCCCGAACATCACAGTAGGTAGAAAAGAAATTGCTCCTCATTCTGCTGACTCAGTTGGGGTGCTCTAATAGGCTCAGGAAGCAGGGAGGGGACTGCCTAATGACTGGGAATAATAAAGGGGTGGGGCGGGAGAGCCTCGTCATAAATCCCTATTCCTCCACCCCTAATCTGCATGAGGAGTTCCTGCCAGCTCTGCGACTGGGTATCCTCTAACATTGGACTTACATGCAACTGGGACTGCAATGGGATCAAATTTAAGTTCAAATGAGGTAAGCAAAAGAAGCCGATAGCAAGCATAAAGTAGCTGAAATTGTCTGATATTCTGGTTAAGTTGATCACAGAGGAGAACAAGCTGTTTGAGGTGTACGGGCAATCCACGGAAAGCAAGTTTGCTGTTCCTCAGATCTCGTGGTTGCAAGGATGGTTTTCCTAGTCTAGCCTTTTACAGAACCTCGTGGCATGTCTGCATTTTCTTAGTTTTAGGGCTAATAATGTTACTTATTGTGCTTCCTTAAAAAAAAAGCTTCATGTCAAGGAAATAATAAGCTGGCACGGAGTTGTGATGGGTTTGGTGGTCGGTAAAACACCTAATGAGTGTCGTTAATGAGCATAGCTCTAAGTATGGCTTTGAATGTGAGATGTTTTTAAATGTCAGCCTAAAATAAGAGTTTAACATGTAGCTTAGTTTTCTTAACTTTGCCTTGTGTTGTTTTTCCTAGACTTTTACGGGCACCTCAGCACCAGCGGTGAGAACGGTAGGTAGTAATTAGCTGGCCCTTCATTAAATGCTGTCCAGTGCTGAATGTAGATCACCAGAAAAAATGTTAGGAATTTAATGGCTCGGGGGAAAACTGTACTGCAATATTTACTGAACACTGAAAAGCTGAGTTGCGACTTCAACTCTGTAGATGAAATATTGCCTTGGCTTTCAGTAAATTCCAAATAGTCCGGCCTCTGTTGGTGTCTGATGATTATGATGCTGTGAGTAGGTGTTGCACTGTATCTGGGCTGGTTTGTGCTTCACCTCTATTAATTTTTTATTTCATCCTGGTTTTTGTGGTTTGATTTCTTTGGATGAAACACCCACTTGTCTTATACGTTATTCCTTCAGAAGAAGACTGTTTAAACGGGTCTTTCAGTTTTCTTAGTGCTCTGGTATTCCTTGTAGTCTTTCTTTGCATTGTAATGACCTGTCATAGAGCTTGCAATTCTCTGTGTTTAAAAAGACAGAGTCAGAACGGGTAAAACTGTGGAATAAATGTGTTGTGTTCAGCCTCCTGACAAGCCCAATCTCATCAGCCCGGTAGGAGTGGGAACAGTGCCCAAACTTCTCTGAACGCAAAAAAAGAGCAACAAGGTGTTTTGTAAAGGCTGAACTGAGGATGAATTCTTTGCACAGGCAAATGAAAACTCCCTGGGCAATTAGCAGACATTCATGTTAACAGGTATTAGCATAAAGGAAAATATATCAGATAAGGTGCTGTGAGCCAGCGAATGGGAACAACGGTGGTGGCAACAGGATGGGGCTGTCTTCGGACACTTGCAATGGGTTTGGGGATGCCAATATCAGTTGTAACTCTCTGGGAATCTGTAGTGGGGAAGATGGGCTCTTGCCCCTGCTTCAGTGACGTGGGGGTTTCCCAGCCTGGTTTGTTTTGGGCTTTGGGTCCATGTGGGGGTGATACAGAGATTCTCCCAAATGATGGTAAATTTGGTCTGCGTCATGAAGGTTTGCTGTTATTGATAGTATCTGATGCCTGACTGTGCCCAAAAGCCACTCGCCTTCTCTGTTCAAAGTGAAATGCTGTGGTAAAGCAAAGACTTTGCAGAATTTCTTCAAAAAGTAGCTTTTAAAATGATGTTTATGCCTCTGTATATAGTCTCGCAGCCCTAAGGAAGAGGATCATAAAAATTGTTCCCTTTAGTCTTGTAAACTTAGCTGTGTTTAGAGGATCAAGCTGTGTTTTTTTTTTTTTTATCCTTAGTGCTTTTTACATTGTTAGTAGGTGTCTAGTTGTGAGACCTGTACAGTTCAGTGGCTTTAGATTGTGCCTCTTGTATTTAGGGTGGCAGAGTGACCTGAATACAGTACGCACAATTTAGAGTAGGACCCAGAGCCCCTTCTTTCTGCCCTGACTTTTTGAGGCTCACCGAGGCAAAAATCAGGAAGGACCTGAGCTTTTTTTTTTCTTTTGCCATGAAAGTTTGTATTTATGTTGATAAATATATAAGCATAGTATGTCTGAATTGTTTTTTGCTACTCAATGGTTCTGTTAAGGAAACCAGCTTTCATTGTCAGAGTCAGTTTCAGGGCAACCCATGGGATATGGGATATGTGTGATTGAAACTTGAGTGGCCGTTTAAACTAAAATGAATACGTAAAATATTTGGTGAGAAAGTGTTGGTAGTACCTTTTTGCCTATCAGCTTAAGGGCAATACTTTTTAGATCACTCAAATTACTGTATCATATTCACATAATATCGGCTAGTGTGGTCTTGAGAAAAAGACATGTTGAACTGTGGAAATGCTTGACTTGGTTTCTCTTCTAAGATTTGGATTTATTCTAACATGCAAGTCCAGCTGCGGAGCTGCAAACAGGAGGAGAAGAAAAACCACATGAAAACAGCAATCTGAAGCCACACAAGTTTTACATAGCTCTTGGAAAGAAACAGGCCTTGAGTCAGTGTTGCTCCACTTGTTTTTATTCTGGAACAATCCCAGTGACTTCTAGTGACTTAGACCCAGCTAATGGGATATTTTAAAATGGACGAAATAAATACAAAACATGTAGTACAAGGAAAAGTTTCTTATGCATTTGACGACCTTGCCTGAGGTGGTAGACATAGTGACGTAATGAAATCCTGCCTGCCCTTGAGGCTCCAAAACTCTTTGAAGTTAAAAGGTGCTGCGTACCTGACCCAGGTCAGAAGCAAGGCAATGATCTGTGTTTTAAAGTCCTGCCACACTTTCTGACAGGGCTGAGTGTTTTCTTTGTTGGTCTTCATAGTTTTTAAAGTAGTGGTGAGATTTCTATTCCTTCTTGAAGAGAACGCTAAGGGAAGAGGGCTCTGCTCCAAAGAGATCTGACATGCTGTTTTACTTTGAGAATTGCCTTTTCTCTTGATGGAACTTGGGAATGTTGTATGTGTTTCACTCCTCAAGAAAAAAAATTCTATAAAAGACTTTTGTAGAAGTATAAGCTTGGAATTTTACTGAAACAGCAGTTTTAGAGCCCAGTTATGTAACTCTTACTCATATGGATGAACACTAGCATATGTGAACAGTCCCATTGACTTCCCTGGGATGAGATATGTAAGGATTGCACAAGTGTGCCACAGGACTTAATTGAACTTTTATCTGACGTAGGATAGTGTGACCAAGTCCTGTGTTTGCAATCTCGCATATTTAAGTGGTTTCAACAGTGATTATTAAAATGCCTGGCTTGTGTTTCCGGTTTATGAGGTAACAATCATGTCTCAGACAAAATAAATACAAAAGCTGAAAGTCGAAGTGTGTGTAATAACTGACCTCGGAGGCTTCTGGCCTCAGAACTTACCCAGCCTGCGATATCGTCATCATTACATTAAAGGGAAAGATGTGGAAGTCGTTACCTGTTACTAGCAGATTATCCAGTTCCAGATATGCCCCTCAGTAGTTTTTCTGTGTGACTTGAGTAAGTTGCTGACAGATAAACTTGACAAAGCATTCAGGCACCTAAAAGTTAGGAGCTATAAGGTCTGACTTCCAAGTCACTAGTATGGGAATGAACTCTACAACCCAGAGTGAAGCACTGAGGATTGATTTGGTATGTTTGGAGAGTTAGATACACCAGAATGGGAACTGTAACAGCTGAGCAGGGACATTGAGGTGCTGGAGCGTGTCCAGAGAAGGGCAACGAAGCTGGTGAAGGACCTGGAGCACAAGTCTGATGAGGAGCGGCTGAGGGAACTGGGGGTGTTTAGTCTGGAGAAGAGGAGGCTGAGGGGAGACCTCATCGCGCTCTACAACTACCTGAAGGGAGGTTGTAGCGAGGTGGGGGTTGGTCTCTTCTCCTAAGTAACAAGCGATAGGACGAGAGGAAGCGGCCTCAAATTGCGCCAAGGGAGGTTTAGATTGGACATTAGGAAAAAGTTTCTTTACTGAAAGAGTGGTCAGGCCTTGGAACAGGCTGCTCAAGGAAGTGGTTGAGTCCCCATCCCTGGAAGTATTTAAAAGACATGTCGATGAGGTGCTTAGGGATATGGTTTAGTGGGCATGGGGGTGTTGGGTTGATGGTTGGACTCAATGATCTGGGAGGTCTTTTCCAACCTTAATGATTCTATGATTCTATTCTAAGTTTTTAGGCACAAAACACCTGTTTCTGTTCTAAAACAATCACTAGACTCAAAGCTAAATACCAATTTTAAGCAAGTGTTAAGAGAAATGATACCTGTACATACATTGGTTTTAACAGGAAAGATAGTACCTATGAAAGAGAGATGTTAGTGTGCAAGAGGAGAGAAAGATGTTAAGCAGTTATCTCCAAGGTGGAATGGGGAGTTAATTTATAGCCTGAGGAGTATGAAGACGTGTTAGTATGAGCCATGGAAGTTATGAGGTATTACAGAATTTATATCTCTGAGCCCAAGGTGTCCAAGATCTACTGGAGTAGTGAGTTAAGTCCCAAGATCATTTCTGGAGAGTTTTGTAGCTTTATGCTGGGGACCAGGGCTGAAGATCAGAGATTGATCAGTCTCTTCATAAGAAGTATTTCATCACTGTCAGCTGCATTTCTGGCCTTTTAGGCTCTGCGCGGGAGCTTGTGCTGGTGCAGGAGCTTTTGCTGGTGCATGGTGGTCGCTTAGCTCTACTTGCACAGCTGCTGTGATGGTGTTTGGTGTCCCAGAGACAGTCCGTTCTATTGCAGGCAGTGGTGTGTAAGTGGCGAGGACACCCATGCACGTGCTGTAGGGGTGTTTATTGTGATAATAATGGAGTGGGGTTAGAAGGAAGTGATCTTTATCAAATCAAACTCTCAGCACCTATTCTCAACTCATACATGGTTTTGAAATCTGTTGCTTCTATTTCAGACCTGAAAAGGGTTCTGTGCCAAAAATTTGTGTAGTTTTTCCGACTGCTCCAGTTGGTTTGATAAATGATATTTGCTCAACCTTAAAAACCTTGGTTTACCTACATCCTTAGAGCTTTAGGGTTACAGTAGTCTGTGACTATAGACATTGATCTCAATGTTGTCTTTTTCTTTTTTCTTTTTTTGAATTGTCATGCAGAGACCAGTATCTCCTTTCAACTTGCTAACTGTAAAAATACTAAGGGTGAGGAATGTCCGGAAGGCAGACTTGCGTGAGTACTTCTACTATTGTTGGATGTTTCTTATAATTCTTCAGAATTATAGAATGTATTTGGTCAATGTTATTGCTCTTAAATTGTGTAGGAGTAAAAAGATATGTTGCTGGAAGTTTGCAAGAATTTTTTTTATTGTGATACTGAAGAGTTGCTTTCTGCTCTTAAGTGTAAAGAGGCTAACTCAAGCAAGGTGATGCATCTGATGTGTGTATGATGTATGAGATGTATTTCCTACCCTTGTGACATCAGACTTACCTGCTGATCAGAGGGCTGCTCTTTAAATGGTGAAAATTCTTGTACTTTTGATTAAGAAACCTAAGTATTCCCTACAGAATTTCTGGATAGAAGAAAGGAGAGGGCTGGTGATGCAAATGTAAAATCAGCAGTAGTAGGAAAGCCTATGAAAATAACAGAAGTAAAGCTAAAAACATTCTATTACTCCTGCAGAATTTATAAATAGCAAGAGGAGATGATAAAATCCAGTGTATCTGGGAATTTATTTAACCTAGAGAAAGAAGCAATTTAAAAGTCAGAAAACGTTAAACAGAGCACTACTGGGAGAGTTTTAAAGGAGTTGAAGTAAGGGATAGTGAGGAGAAGTGAGAAAAGGATATCTAGAATAGAGACTACAAGAGAAAAATATCATAACCAGATGACAGAACAAGAGTTAATAGTGACAAGAGACCAAGACAGAAGAAATCTCTCCGGCAGGGAAGTCTGCTCAGTCTGGTGATATCCAGCTGTGGAAGCCCTGTGATGATTCACCTTCTCTGCCTCTGCAGACTAGTGGGTATCAGCTCGTTGAACCAGTGTGGCACCAAATACAAAATGAAAATCCTCAGTGGAAGAATAAGACTTGCAATAGGTGGAAAGAACCATTTGTTCACCGTCCAGATGTGACACTGACTCACCCAGGGGAGGGACTGGTTTAATTCTGAATTTTAAAATTTTCAATTAATTGAGGAACTTTCTCACAGCTTCTGTTCCACAGATGTGGGTCCTCAATAGCCCACTCTTCTGGGTGCACTGGGGCTTGTTCAGGTGCCTTTCAAAATGCAGTTATGCCACTGAGTCACTTTCGTGGGGAAATTTGAATGGTGAAACGTAGGGTGTAAAGAAGTTGGAAAGACATGAAAGAAAAAGGCAAAATAAAGACAAATAGAATAAGAAAATTCAAATTGAAAGATGACAAATAAATTGGGAAGATGTAAAACAAAGAGGAAAAGTCCACAATATGTTCACCAAAATCTTGTTGAACATCACTCAAAATGAAATTTCTTTTGACACACTCAGAATTTCATGCAGCACATCATAGTTTCTAAGGAAACCAGCTGCAAATTTTAGTTAATCTACTATGTAGTTTGAGATTTCAACTAATGTAATGGGTCAAGAGTACAGGGAAAACTATCTTCTTATCTGAGGTTGGATTTGGTGGTTTCTGGCAGGAAGAACATGGTTGGAACACATGGCAGTTGTGCTTAACAATAGTATTTTTGAATGAATGATTGCTATCAGGGAACAAATCTCTGCTGCACTCACTTGTGGTATTCTGGGTTACTCCAGCATCTTCCACAATGTAATACTACTGTGCTTATTTATCTTTTTCCTTTTATTTTTCAGCTTTAAAAAAATCTGCTATGATTTACTGAATGCTTTGTTTACTGTTTATGTCTTAATATTTTTTACTCTGGAAATGACAGATAATCAGACTACTTTGATATTTACTGTGTCATTTTGAAAAAGGGATTTGGTTCATTAGACAAAGTGAGAGCACCTTGTAAGATGTAAAGTTCTGGGTTTCTTAGAGATTAAAGACCTATTTTAATGTGCAGAAACACACAATTTGTGGGTTTATAGTTGTATGCACTGACTTTTTATTTAACAAAACCCAGATGTTCAAATGCCTAAGTGGTGGCTTGCATCAACCAAATATGTGACCTGGCCAGGCAGTCACTGCAATTGCATCTGCAAACCTGCATGCACAATTGCGCGTGCATTTGTGTACTCCAGCAGGTCACCTGCTTATGCTTCAATTCATTGTGGCTGTCCTTCTCAGGAATGAATTGCTCACAGTTGCTCCTTACCACAGTGAATCGTACAGTCTTCCTTCATAAAGCCTGTTGGCATGTCTGCCATGTTATATTGCCTTACTTCCTTCTGTTCTGGTCTCAAGAACAGATGAATATCATAACTTTACCCCTTTGAGATACCCCAAATTCAGAACTTGAGCTTCCCAAGGCTTTGTTTAAAGTGTTTCTGGCAGAGAGGTTTGAAAACTCTTCAGCAAGAGTATTTTCTCAGCAGAAAATTTGTTTTCTGAGGAAACTCAAATTATTGTGGGGAAAAAAAAAATTCTTTTTTTTTGTCGGTAGTGAGAAGGACGTGTCAGAGAGGCTTTACCTTTTATGAGGCATTAAAAAGGCCTTTGAGAATCCAAACATTTCAGTTAGTTTTCCTTGAAACCTACGTATTTTCAACTATGGGAAAGTATCCCTTTTCTACCTGTTTGTAATGGTAACAGTATGATTCTTGTTGCAATTCTGAGTTAGCATTTACTTCCTCCACTTCAGCTTTCCTGTTTTTTTGATTAAACCTTGGTGTTTCCCATTTCAATGATATTTTTTCATAGTTTCTTGTTAGCAAAGTGTTTGTGCTTAATTTATTGAAGTGAATCCTTCTTCTTGGTCTTTGATTCTCACATTCCTATTTACCAGTGGAAACTAAATATGCTTTAAAAGTCTTTCTCCCTACTGTTGTTCCAGAGCAAGATAATTGTAATAGGTTTAGGTGTAGGCCTGGAAATCTAGACTGTGTTTTGGACCCTGACACTGACTGCATTATGGGATCTTGGGCAAGTCATTCAGGATTTCTTAATGTACTTATTTGCTTAATCCTTACATTGCCACTGAAGTAATTAATCAGTGTGTCTCAAGCTCTTTGAAAATGGAAGCTTTAGCATTAATCACCAGTAACTATTTACACTTTCATCTGCCTACACTTGTGCCTCTGCCGAATGTCTGATCTGTCATGCTCTTCTGAGAAGGTTAAGGGAACTTCCTGGAAACACTTTTCTTCCCGCAGTCATTATCAAGGTTTTACTGATAGTGATAGCATGGTTAACTACATGATAAAAGCACAACTTGGGAGAAATATGGTTGATAGAAAAATCTAAATCTGTAGTTGTTACTGAAAGATAAAGAGGAAATACATGAAGAAAATTGTACTTAATATGATGTAATAACACTGTTACAGGTTTTGAGCATGATGCAGGGATTGACTATGGGTTGAATTATTTGACTACTTCTGACTCACAAGGTTGCTGTAAGAACCGGATGACTGGTTGAGCATTGCTAGTGTGAAATAGGGAGGATATGTATTGCATTATAGGTATGAGAGAAAGGCCATCGGTGCCTGTGTCAAGCTTCTGCAAGTCTCGCTCCCCAGCAGTTCTCCCTCCAAACATGGGGGGTCAGAATATGGGAGGAGCTGATGTCTTGGCTGGCACTTACGGCTTCCTTCTCCAGACTTGAATGATGGCAAGTATTTTCTAGTCTGCAGATAGAGTGGTAGGAAGGAATAGGATGAATTGTAACTTAACCCTAGTGCTGAGACTGAATTTTTTTTTTTATTTTTCCTCCCCCATAAGACTTGCTGAGAAAAACAACTTTTAAAAATTTAATCAAATATATGAATGAATATGAAGTTGGCACGATCTGATTTGTGATAAGGAAATGAAACTTTTCAGCTTTGATGGGGGAATACTTTACTTTTCAGCAAAAAAAAATCTTTTGCTCTTCATTTAAGCCAGCAATTTGATAAAGGCTTTCAACTAGTTAAGGCACCAAATCTGGGGAGGAAATGCTAGAAAACAAGTCTCTCTGCAGCCCAGATGGAAGGTTGTGAGGTGTGCTGCCTGAGCGGCAGAGGAACCATCCTAGAGCTGATGTGAGTGCGTGTGGCAGAGGGCATATGCCAGTAGTTATTCTCATGTTTTGGCAACATTACCCTGCCCCAGTCATTTGGATAGTCGTGAATATAAAGCTAAATGCAGCATGGATAGGTATGCTTGTACTGCATGTGGAGTACAGTGCTATTTCAAATAAAACTTTATATTGGGTATGAGCATGGCAAATGTCTGAGGATGCTTCTGTTTTCCCGTGAGTGCTTCATTGTATTATTTACTCCTCACCTTGTATATTTTAAGAAGAAATCCCCTACCGTGTTACCTTTGTCTTATTAGGGTTAAACGTGCACAGTGCAGTAATTCTTTCTCTGGATATGTTATCACTCTGCTCATCTTCTCGTTACACAGTCACCCTTTCAGATTGTTACGTGACACTGTGGCTGCCTACTGCTTCAACCGAGAAGGTTCGGACCAGAACAATCAGGAACAACAAAAACCCTGTCTGGAATGAAGCTTTCTGCTATAAGATTGACCGCCGAGTCAAGGTAGTGAAAATAAATGGATTTCACTTATTTGCTGTCTGCAGATGGTCAGTAGATTATGCAAAACTACAATAAACCAATAAGTATATAGCTAGTTTCCAAACACTGGAGGTGTTAAAGATTCCCAAGAAAAAGCTCTGTTGCTTACATCCTTCTTGGTATTGTTGTGTTCCAGCTCTTTGTTACTTACACATCTACTATACTGAAGCAGTGAGAAGCAATTAAATGCCCTGCAGAATATGGCCTTACTATCCTATTCCTGATCTTGACATATACAAGTGAAACCCAAGATAAAGATCACATAAAAACAACAGTAAGATCAGTTAGTTCTAGGTATGGTGGAAAGGAAATCCTTTAAACATCCTTTATGCACCTGTGCCTGTTTTATACACTTAGAGCCAAAGGCCATAAAATAAATGTAGAAACATTTAATACCGTAATTTATCACAAATTCATGAATGTTCTGCATGACCTGCCCGTCTTGTTTCATTTCCCCAGGCGCACAAGCCTGCTTCTTTTGTGTATGTACAATTATCAGTAATGTGAAGTCTAATACTCCCAAATCTTTCCCTTTTCTGTTTCTCTTTCTCCTTTTTCCTTCTTCCCCTAAAACTGGGGGCGGGGGGGGGCGGGGAGGAGGAAAACCTGGTCTTGAGATTTTCCTGCCTTATGGAGCTCTTAGATATAGAAATAACTCCATGATGTTCTTAACCTCTTTTTGTAGAATGTGCTGGAGCTAAAGGTCTGTGATGAAGACACGATCACCAGGGATGACGAACTCTGCACGGTTCTCTTTGACATAGATAAACTCACTGTAGGACGTACTGTTCGAGTGAAGTTTCAGCTGAATCCACAGGTGAGCAATGGAATTGGTCAGAACAAGAGCAAATTC
Source organism: Pelecanoides urinatrix (assembly GCA_013400755.1). NCBI lineage: Eukaryota > Metazoa > Chordata > Aves > Procellariiformes > Procellariidae > Pelecanoides > Pelecanoides urinatrix. Next base: position 257,039 of record VZTQ01011391.1, read on the forward strand.
TTTCCTTCCATCTCAATATATCCTCTTATAGTGTTTCATTATGGGAAAAATCTACTTAAACTGTATTTTGCTGCTGTTATAAGAAAGACTTAAAATCCCTGTATGAGTGCTTCATGCTAGTTTTTGTTAAGAACAAATCTCTGTGCTAAAAATCTAGGATGAAACCTGCTAGAACTAATTACCCAGTGCCTTAATTCTGAATATTTCTGGCATGTTTGTTGGTTCTTGGTATGAGTTCTGAATTTTCAGCCACTTTAAACTGTAATAATATTAAAGCAGCTGATTCTTTTTGTTTTGGGAATTAAAATCTGAAAAATAGCTGGTTTAGCAGAATATCAGTTCCCACTTCTGCATGCGCATATGGCATTTAGATTTCAAAAAATTAGTTTTAGCAACTGCTTTTTCAGTATCTCTTAAAATTCAATATCTTCAGTTGGCACCACGGGGTTTTTTTCTGCAAATTATTCTTAAGTTCTGGGAATTTGCTTAAGTGCTATTCTAAATATATATTTTACAAATTATATGTAACTGGTATGATGAAAACTATGAAGAAAAATGAGTAACAGACCTTTCTTTCTTTTTCCTCTCTCCTCAGACACGTGAGGAGCTGGAGGTGGAGTTCACATTGCAGAACACGTGAGTAGAGTCCTAAATTCTATATAAACTGCTGTGTATTTGGTATAAAAACAGTCTGGAAAGCTGGTTCATATGTGACAGTGCTTCTTAAACCTACAGTTTCTAAAAGCAATATCTAGATGTTTTCATTCAAGTCTAGTAAATTGGAATTTCAGCATACATATTTTTAGATTTTAAATATCCAAAAATGTCATTTTTGCCCTGTTTGACTGCTGCCTCCTGGGCACCAACTTCCTCCTCTTCTCTTTGTTGTTGGATCAATACACGAGGAACCGTAAGGACAACTACAATGTTAAGGAAGTTTTGACTCTTAAAAGAAGGAATGCCAAGCCTAAATGTCTTATGTCGCCCCTTCTTGGGGAATCTGGCTTTTCAAATCCGCAGCATTATAAAATGTTCTCCTGTAAGTTGATGTATTTAGCTCTTCTGGCTCCATGAGGGGAGCTTGGTAGACTTGGGTATCAGCTCCAGCAGGAAAAGGAACTAAATATTCTGCATAAAGAAAGGAGCAAAGATCACTGTGGGAGGCTGAGGACTGAGGAACCAGGAGAACTGGAGGAGCAGCCCTAGCTTCACTTAGTAGGCTTGGAAGCTGGCTGTTGGTGGAGTTTGACTGTTTAGGGGACGTGTTTGCTTCAGGTAATTTGTGCTGTGGAGAAATCTGGGAGCCTGTTGCTCTAATGGGAGAGGGATGCAGGATCACGGCTATTCTAGTCTGTCTCCACAATATGCTTTATGACTATGAGGAAGTTACTTGAAAGGATTTCTGTTACCAATTTGATCCATGTTATTGGACTGAAAGTGTTGTTAAAACAACCTTAGAGAAGGGATGGTACTGCTGGGACCTTCTCAAGGCATTCGGGGCACTTCAGGAGGCCTAGCAGGATAGTATGTTGGTGGAGAGTTTGAATAATGTGTTTATTCCTGATGGAAGGGGAAATTGGGACTTGCTGGAGAAAGGGCAGTAGCTCAGTGTTATGAATGGAGAAGGAAAGATCTCCCAGTGTTCACAAGCAAAAAAACCATCAGAGTTAAAGCAGTCCCAGAATCTCCTATTACAACTCATGGAAATACGTCAGGGCGGATTGTTTGGTTTTTACTGTGCACCAAAACTGGCAGAAAGCCCAGCAACAGGAAGACAAATGGTGCCTATCACAGCTTAGGAGTGTCACAAAATCAGTAACAGCAATGGGGAAGGGAGCTCCAGTAGACGTCCCGAATGGCCTGTCTACAGTCTTCCTTCCTCTGCAAGTTAGGGGATGGCTTCTGGAGTTGGCATGTAGAATCATACTCTAGATAACCCTGTTGTTTGATGAGGGAGATCCAGGCAGGTTGTCTGGCTTGGATGTTGTGCACAAGTGGGTTTGCATATGGGGATGGAGGCTGGAATTTGTCTCTGAGCATGTGTGCACCAGCTCTATGTCAAACTCTTCTCTCGGACCTTGCAGCCAGTTGTCTTTTCCTGGAGACGTGTTCAATAAATAAAGTCAGAAATTTAGTAATTTCTGCAGGTGCTGTCTGAGTAGGAATTCTACTGGTTGGGAAAAGACAGTTGGGACAGTACAAATAAAAAGGAAACTGGGCAGTGCCAAGGAAGAGGTTTTAAAAAGAATCACAGTTGTGGCTCAGTTGCTACAGCAAGAACACATCTGATCCACTGTTTTCATGCATGGTGCAGTGCCTGGGTGACGATGTAATAGTTGTGGCCTGAAAAACTTTACATGCAAAGGGAAGAAATTGCTGCATCCTAAGTCAGTCAGGGAGGGAATGTCTCTGTGACGTCCCAGTAGGCCTGAGAAAAGGGAAGACACTTCTCTGGGAAATTGGACTTCTTGTTGGAAGGTGGATAAACATTTCCCCTACTATCCCTCACGTGCATTTCTTGCATATGCGTGGTGGTCAATACTGTTCTGCCCATCAGTCGAGCCTGGAATAAAGGTGTAAGCACATCTGAATTGATTAAATATCATGATCTTGGTAGGATATTGAGAGGGGTTTTTTTCCCCTCAACATAGAAAAGTGTGGTATCAGGAGTAATTAATGAAAGGGTTTGTGCACTAAAATCGGAGACAATGGATTGCATTATCTGTGATAAATGAAAGAGCCCTGAAAAGGTCTGACGGACTGAACTGAAGCAGCTGAGATGGGTCACCAGAAAGCTATGGACGAAATCAAGCTCTTCTGTGTTGAACAAGGTTTTGGCAAGGGTTTTTGGCATTGCTGGTCGGGGGGACTGTTGACAGAAATTATAGATAATTTTCACAGGGGGAGAGCTAACCATAGTGCTAACAAGAAGTACAGCTAACCATGCGGGACAGTTTCTACAAATCTGGTATTGTGATGGGAACAATGAGAACATACTTTTTTTGGTAAATATGGCAGTTTATCTCTTAAATTAATAATTATTCCCACCAGCACATTTTGTCTGACACTATTTATCTGAAGTAGTTTTTCATTCCTTCCCCACCTTCATTCCAGACTTTACCAATTGCAAGATTTACTATATTAGCCTGTTCTTTCTTTCCAGCATTTCAGATGAATAATATCACACACGAAGTGTAACCCCAGGCCAAGAAAGTTTCCTGGGTCGCACCTACAATAGTGGCTTTGTCACTCCTATTTTTGTTTGCCTGTTGTCCTCACTGCAAAAATTGTGTTTTGTGTTACTTTTACCTAAGAACATTGCAAAAATTCCCTCACGATACACCGGTGGGCTGTATGAAATTGATTCCCACATTCGTTCCCATTATCTTTTCTTTAAAATGGAAGAAAACCTTCATTTTGGTAGCTTGGTTTCCACAACTGCAAGACAAATGCACTTTCTAGCTTTGCCTCACTCTTACGCCACTGCTGCAGTACCTGCAAACGCTCACCTCTCTGCTGCCGCTGCCCGCGGCAGGCGCTGAGAGCCAAATGTTTGATCCTAACGACACAGAGAGGAAGGCATGCTCCTTCCTCCAAGTGCCTTTTCGCCAGCTACCGAGCCAAGGGATTGCAAACGCCCGCCCAATGTTTTATGGGCCCATAACACGAGCCCAGCTGGCGTGAGAGCTGCTGCCCTTGAGCAGCAGTGACAGAAAAGGTAAGGTCGTTGTACACAGGTTGCTGATTTGCATACTTTAGTGCTTTTTGGGTTATTTTCTGGTGATTATCAACGGTAATGTGGCCTTTCTCCCTTGTATTTCCACTGGTAGAGTCCAGCATCAGCATGAGCCTCTACGAGTTGCTACAGGGACAGGGTCCCGCTGGACGAGGTGGCTTCGCTCGCTCAACATCCCCTTCCCCTCCGACTTCTAGTGAAGCCCACACCTGATATTGAGGGGCCACAAAGAGACTTCTGATGAACTAAAAGGTACTTTGAGTTTCCAAGGAGAGGTCTGAGGGCCCCAGGGTGCTTGCTAGGTCTGCTGATATTCTTTTTGGCCTCTTTATATCTTTCAGATGTCCCAAGTTGAGGAGGTGCATCTCAAACAACTCTTAGAAGAATGAAGGACCACTCTTACACAATCTTTCATCTCAGCTCCCCCTTCCTTTTCTTTTTTTTTTTTCCCCAAATGTGAAAGACAATGTTTAAAACAAAGCCCACTTAAAACAAATAAATGTAAATAGGTGTACAAAAAGTTGTATAAAAGTTAAATATTAATTATTGAAATATGGCAAAAGCATGATTTTTAGAAAATAAAAGTCTTTTTTTCTTTCTGTAGTTCTCCTGTGTTATTTTGAGAAATTTCCCCCACGTGTGAGGGGACCAGTAGATCATGCTAGCCATTTGGTTTGGGCACTGCTGAGGAAACTCGGAGTAGGCTGAGTCTCCATCCATTGGGGGCCAAATGTTCTGTTGATATTTGTGTTTGTGGCAGGAAGTCACAGGGCCTCAAGGAGCACTGAAGGCAAAAGTTCTAAGTTGAGAAAGATGACAACTAAAGAACCTTTGAGGTGATTACAGTTTTCTTTATTGAAATAATACCATCCCCTGTGCTTCTCTTGGGTCGTCAGAAAGCTCAGAAAAGTAGCCTGCACTATGTGGAAGCTACTAAAAGAAGGGGAAGCTGGATCTGACATGAAAGAATTAAAATAGGTATACATAGGTATAAAAAAATCCAGATTCTCTGGTGAAATGGAGCACAGTAGTCTACTCCAAATGTGAACTGTAATATGAGAATCTGTATGACTGTAACTTCCCATACAGTATTGCCGATTTCATTATCAACCAGGCATGATCTAAAAAGGAGAAGGTGGCAGTTTGATGCGTACCAGATGTTGGGAAGTGATCCCTGGGCTCACAGAGTCCACTGCAGTCTTAGGCACCCCTTCAATAGACATTTAGTGGAGAAGGATGCCCAGGGTCTCTATTCCTGGCTTCCCCTGCCACCGGCCATAGTATGCTCCCAATTCTGATAGTAAAACTGAGGCCTGCATTAAAAAAGGCCACAAATCACAAACTGTGATGCAGGAGAGGACAGGAGTGTTAGTAGGTGTAACAAGGTCTGTCTAATAGCAGGTTGGCTGTTAGGGAAATTACTAGCTAGTCCTGAGAAGTGGATGCTATTCAGTGCTCCAAAGGCAGGCAAAATATAACAAAAAAAAAAAAAATTAAAAACATCTGTCTTATGCTGTGACCAGCAGAAGCCTTGAAATTCAGGATATAAAAATTGGAAGTGCAGTGTGGAGAGTAACCAACAAGTGACAGCAGCTGGGCGGCTTTACAGCAGCGACCACAGAGGTGACACCCCAAGAGGGACACCTCAGCCGTCGGTGCTTAATGCCTGTGTTGTCCTGGTTCTTCCCAGAAGCCTTCCAAGCCGTTTTGTCCAACAGTGCAGGTTCTTCCACCCTGATTGAAGGTCATGCCTTGGACATCCTAACTATCAGCCTAACTTTATACTCAAATAATACTACACTCCACTGGATATTTACCTCCATGAAGAGACATTCTTTCCTGCCTTTCCACCTTCGTTTCACCAGGCTATGCAAGCTGATATCTTTTAATATCCACCATGCCGTTTCTCTGCTTTCCTTAGGTTTTTTTAATGAAGTATTCGAGGATGCCATATGTCATGTAAAGTTACAACTATTTCAGTACAAAATAGTATTAATTGCAAAAGTTTGCGTCTGAAACAAAACTCGAGTGGTACTTAAACCCATTTACCTGCATGCAAGTAGAAACACTGAGTATTGTTTGCCCATTCCTGACCAAAGTTGTTTGAACTCTTTTAAAATACACTTTTCAAAAAATGATCCTACAAAATTCTTAAGTAAGATTTTTTTCCCAGTGTCTAACTGTTTTTTGGGGGCATTCGGTCTTTTTTATTTGTTTGTTTTTGTTTTGGTTTGGTTTTTTAACTGGAAAGTTTTTCCTGAGTGTTCTGCACTGTATTTAGCCAATTCATATTTTTCTCTTAAAGGAAAATATTGATTTGGAAATGAAACTTTAAACTGTTTACGAGCTTTGAAATTTTGGGAGAATTCTTTGTCATGGGAAACTTTACAAAGCTATTCTCATGTGTGTTTATACTAAAATCTAATAATTGTGATAAACCTTCTCTTAAAATGGATAACAACAATGTCATTCATCTGATTTTAAAGGAAGCATATTGCCTGGTTTCAGGTGAGATGAAATACATATCTCAACTATATAACTATGTGAGACTACAGAGTGTATAATCCATAGCTTGTGAAGTCTGAATAAATAGCTTATACTGTCTGCAGCAGGTTGGGGAATTGGTGCTCAATCCTTACAGTTTTATGTATGTCTGTATTCCCTTTGGACTAATGTGGGTTATTGAGATACCATATGAATTTACATCTGCAATTTAATAAAATGGTAAGATATCCTTAATAAGACATTTTTCTGGGGGGAAAAATATTTAAGAATATAAAAATTGACATCTGCAGTATATGAACCTACTTCTGCCCCTAGGTGGATAAATGGAAACACTTCTACACATATAGTGATATATTAAAATCTCATGTGCATTTTGGAAATCACTTTATAGAAGTGAGTACAATTTCTTCCACCATTATGGTAATTTTTGGAAAATTGTGGAAATCTAGACAAGTGTATTAGTTTTTCAAGTACAAAACTTTGGGTCAAACTGTGTAATGACCAAAACAATCAAGATGGATATAACGGCCTCCAGCTCTCCCTAAACTCAGTATGTCACGTATCAGAATTCATTATATGGTTTACTAAAGTAAGCATGAAAAACCACAGCAGTAAAAGCCCAGCTTCATATTCTATTATGGGTGGATGGAAAAACTTGCAACTCAGCTCATCATCTAGAATTATGCTCGGTAAAAGCTTTAAAGTATTTTTGAGTGAGAATGTTAAAGTCAGAAATGACAAAGTTGATGGGGGAAAATGAGTAATGTGTTAACTCATAGACTTAAGTATTTATCTGAGTTGTCCCACCAAGACATTATATTTTCCATTTTGTTTTTCAGTCTGGACTATCCTGATAGCATCATTACTAATGGAGTACTAGTGGTAATGTATTTTTTTTACAATCTTTCCTGTGCCTGCATAACAAGTGTTTCATACTTTTAACTCTGGGAACTTTGAGCTTGTCCCAAAGCCAGTACTATCAGCTACACTGTCCTACTGAGAAAAAGGATCTGTTGTTGGCACTAAGGATCACTGTTTTCCCGTCACTCCAGTGCAGTGCCACCTTCTTCAAAGGCATGCTGTGAGGCTGCTGTCAGCAGGCATGTGCCACCTACTTTCTTCTATAAACTTGAATTTCCTACCCATTATTTCCTTCCCACATTACACCCAGAACTATCAGGGTGTACACCCAGAACTATCACTTTCTTAATGAAGAAAGTGATAAAAGACTTATAAGAAAAGTCCCATATCTCAGTATGCCTATTATTTTGAATAGGTCTCATCTTCTTTACTTAACTGTCTCTCCAAGTTCAAGCAGCTCATGAGTTGTTCCTCTTTACTTTCAAACTCAGAAAAAATATCATGTCACTATTGCCCTCATATTATCTGAAGACATAGTAATAGGTAACAATTGTGTTGCTCGTTGATTAGCTAAAGGGATTGGTTGAGAACAGTATGAATCACTTGCAATGACATCGACACTTCTCACAATTGTTATTTATCCTCTTGTTACAGGCACGTGAGGTTTCCTGTTTGGAGGTTAGAGTGGATACGGGGAAGCTGAAGCAGCAATCCACAAGTGAGGTTATTGCTTCATTAACCTATTGTTTTTGTGTTGTAACAGATGTTGAAAAATTAATAATCTGTTGTACATGTTACTCTAGCTGTGTCACATAGTACTTGGTTTCACCATGCCCCACCTTGCACAAAGATTGTATCTGTCAAAATTCAAGTTAGTCAAGTGTTTAGTTCCTAGGCAAATCTTAAATTGATGCAAAAATAGTGCCATATATACCAGAATTAAAAACTTGGGCAAAATTATGTTAGTTCTCTTTGTTTATTGCTTGTTCAAAATGAAATTCTTTAACTAAGTTGGATCTTCTTTTAATAATATCTTATAATTAAATTAATATGTAGAAATTTATCCTGTACATTTAATTTGGGTTTGAGTATGTACAAAGTTTCTGCATATTCAGGGTTCTGAAAGAGATTTTTTTTTTTGGTTGCTTGAGCAAAAATAATAAACTTAAGCTCTTAAGTTGTAAAATTGTATCAAAGGGATCTGCACAAAATGCAAACCACCACCAGATCAGGACTTTGCCTGTAAAATAAATATAGCAGGACTCTTCACTAGTCTTTAAGTTCATTCAAATAAACAGTAGCTTGTGTAAAGCTGCTCATGGGGCAAATCTCAAAAAATCATGGCTGTTTGGAGATAATTCATGAATGGAAAATTGACGTTTATGAATAAATTGGTAGCAATGGCTGAGTTGCATTATAAAGTTTCAGACTGAAATGTAACATGGGGAGGAAAGGTCAGTGACCTAAAATTATGTGCCTCTTGGCCATGATCTGGTAAGAGAACAGCATATTGTCTCTCTGTAAACATCAAGGCTTTTCCATACAAGGAACACAGCCTTTGGATTGACAGGTTGTTTCAGTTTTGGTGACATGAGGGCGCATGTCAAGCAGTCTGCTTGATTTTGGGGTTTGAATCATTTGACTATTGTAGCAGACACAACATACAATAAAATGTACATGATGAATCAGAACAGACTGACACCAAATAAATGACTCTTATTCAATATGAATAATCCAACATGCCTTTAAACTGACACTCCTTTAAATCCAAATCTTGGTTTTATTTATTAATGGAAAACACCTACCAAATAGCATGCTACAGTATTTAAAAAATATGTGATTTCTGTATATTAATGATTTATGTGGATCCACCAAGATGTTTTATATCAGTTTTCAGTCTGTTTCAGTCACCCAAAGTCTACTTAATCATTGTGGTGTAAGGAAAATCAGACAAAAGGCATGCAGAGTAGAAGAGGATTTTATTTATTAGTTATGTGTGTTTGTTTGGAATAGTTAAAATTCTCTTTGTTCCCCACCTTTGTGTTTAGATCAGGAGCTTACATTTATAGTGAAAGGATCCCATGAAGGAAGCCAGAAGATTTTGCTGGACTCTGGCCCCAGCCTTAGTATCATCGTATTTCACTGCGTCATAAATGACCAGACACGACTGGATATTGTATTACCGGAAGAGGTACGTTCCCCTTCTGTATGTTATCAATAACCTCAAATGAAATCAGAGGAGGAAATTAATGTAACCAGTAACTGAACTAGTCCTCTTAGTAGGAGAAGTTCTAGAGATGGCAGACCTTTCATGTGCGCATCCCTACCGCCTTTTACATTGTTTCAGCTGGCAGAGAAAAACGAAACAGAGAAATCCGGGGTCCTTTCTTTCCCTCTGAATTCACTCCCTTTGCAGAAGGAGATAATAGTAGAAGAGGTGAGTGCTGTGAACCTTTTGAAAGAAATATTTTCAAAATGTGCTTAATATTGCCCTGCTAGAAACAAAGTTACCAAGTGCACAAAATCACTGTGTAAAATTGTACAGCTATTTATTGAAAATTTAATGAAAATTTAAAAAAATTTTTAACACTCATATTCACTTTTAAGGAAGTAGGTGTTAACAATAATTGTAATAATACGAAAATCATTGCAAACCTGCATCCCAAAATTAGAATTAAGTAGTTTCAAGGAACAAAAATGACCATCATATGCATATACATTCCAAAGTTTCTTTTTGGGTATTGGGATAATTCCAGAATGGCTAGTAATTTAAAAAAAAAAATAATCCAGAATATGAGCTTAATTCAGATCTTAACTTGTCTAAATATTGATATTGAGAGTGCTTTTGTATGTAATTTTTTTCTTCTTTTTTTTTTTTTTAATAAGGTAACCTGTCTCATTCTTGTTGCTCCTAAATGCACACACTGTGAGCTGGGGTAACGTGCAAGCTCGTGGCACACTAACTGCCCCAAACACAGGCTTGTTAGATAAGAGAGAATGTGATTTCAGAGCAGGGAGTGAGACTTTGGTTAACTGTACCAAAATAATGTCCTTAGCCATATGAATTATTATTTGAGAACCTCCTCTCTTACTGAATGAGCATTTCCTGAGCTTGAAGGAAAGAGTTTTAAAATTTGGTGGTAATTAGCTTTATTTTCTGGATTTCTAGGATCATTCTTTTCACTTGTGCTTGACAGCAAGAAAATGGTAAGATAGCCTCTTTTTGTCCTATCATCCAGGATTACAGTAAACTAGTTATCTAGGGTTTTTTCTATGATAGGTGGAGAGACGAGCGCATGCCGCGTGAGTGCTTTGTCCTGTACTCGCGCGGTGCCTGAGGTAAGTGCAAGTCTGCTGCAGTTATAGGATCCTGCAGTTCAATAGGAGTTTATGAGCCGTGGTAGGTTTCTTCAGAGTAAATTGCCTATTTTGTGGCTGCTATTCTTAGACATGAGTAAAACTGCACTACTCACATGTTAATTGTGTTGCCCATTTATGCCAATAGTCAGATCTGCGTAATGACTGAAGTAAACCCTATTCCTCTTTAGCTTTGCAAAGTCACCAAAACAAACATAGGGCAGCCTGGCTTCTGCCCCTTCTGCTTCACTGAGCAGAATGGGAGCTGAGACCTGGTCAGAGGCACCTCTGCCAGCCCACCCGCAGGGACAGAATTGCGCCAGTGATGGGTAAAATTGAAGACAATGAGGTTTTATGGTACAGCTGAAAACTTCATATGGTTCACAGCATCCTTACTCTTGGGTGATATACAGGAGGGAAGCAAGGTGGATTTTCAGAGCATGGGAGAAGTTTGTGTAGGTGAAATTCAGAGCAGAGGAAGAAGAGCTACCTGCTCAATCTCGGCCCATAACAAAATATATTGAAATCTAAATCTAGCAGATACAGATTTATAGAGAGAGCAAGAGGAATTTTAATCTACCGCTAAAGTTGTTTGTTTTTATAAGGTCAATCAATTGACCTTATTCTGTTTTCAAAATTACACTGTGATACACCAAATTTGCTGGAGAACAAAGGTTACTAACTTTAACCCTTGAAACGTTCATGTTTGTGAAATACTGGTGACAGTAATGTTCAGGATAGAGTTTGCAGCCACCAGAGGGTGATGTGACCCAGAAGAGTTGGTCAATAGTGAGTGCTCTTCTCAGTAACGAGTGCATTTGTATTGTTGAAGGCACAAAACATTAGCTGCCATTTGATTGGTTTTGTACCCTTTTTTCAGCAAATTTTTTGGCTTGTGCTTCACCTTTCTCAGGGGAGGAAATTCAGTGTGGCTGACCATGTGGAAAATATTATGGATATTCTTATAAATCTGTTCAGCACACAGGTGAAAGGCTGGATTTCACGGGACAGAGGCTGAGCCGGGGGTGATGCTGCAGGACTTGCTCTGCAGTTCAAGCTCCATCACACAGCTCATTAGGACCTTCACTTTAAATACTGTTAGTGACCTGTCAAAACCTGAGAACCAGGTGATGGTGGCATCACTTGAGTTTTCCAGGATGTCACGGTGACAAAAAGAAATGGATACAGAAAAACACGCTCCTGAAATTACCCCTTTTGGTGATCTTTCCCCCACTTGTCTGTTGTCTTTGTGCCCGTGTTCACAGGAAGTCTAAAGCACCTTGGAAACTCCTCTTCATTCTCACTGCTACTCCTTGCTGCCAGTAGAAATGCTTCTTTTTCTTCTCTTCCTTGTTCAATACGCAGACTTGGAAACAGCTTGTTTTACAGATGATTTGTGGAGTTTACTGACTACCTGCCCTACAGCTCTTGAAATCAGCTATAAATAAGACATGCATTTATTTGTCCCATTATCTATTCCAGTTCAGGAGACCTGGATGTGCGCTTGGGGTTTAGCCTGTGCATGGAAGAGCAGGCCTTCCTGCGGAAAAGGAAGAAATATGTTGCTGCTGCTCTGAAAAAGATTCTTAATTTGGAGGAGGATCTGAAAGAGCACGAGGCAAGCCAATACAGTCCCTGGTAGCAACTCCTCCCTGGGGATCGGGGCCTGGCTCACAAATTGAAACCACAAATAAAAAACCAGCTTAATTAATCCTGCTATTCTGGGACAGACCTGGCTACCTAAGTCAAGAGACAAGCAAGAGAAGCCGTAGCTGGTTCCAGCAGCAGAGCAGGGAAGGGAGGATAATGCATCTACAATCCCCAAAACTTCCCAACAGCTCCTCAGTTGAACCCATTCCTGTTTATACTTGATATTGCTCATGGGTCTTAGGAGGAAAACTTGTAGTGGGCAGACATGAGACAACTGGGAGATGCTGCCCGGGTGGTAGCGTGCCTTAGCTCAGTGACAGAGGCGAGGTGGTGGTCATGGCATTTGTAACGGATTTTGAGGGGAGGAAGCAAAAATTTTCACATGGATATCTGCATAAAAATACTTTGGGTGGTTTCTGCAGCAGAAAAGGTGTATTGTTGGGAAAACTGACTACTAGAATAAAACCGTCAAGCTGGAAAAGAGGAGTGAATCTTAGCAGCATCGTTCAGTTGTATAGATGAAATAGCTCATTGAAAGTGTAGCTTTACTACTGTAGCCCCTGCTCCTGCCTCCATAATTCAGTCATAAGTTTTGTAACTGCTTATGCCTAGCTGGGTTGTTGAAAACCAGAAAAGTACAAACGTACCAAAAGTACAACATACAAGCAAGAATCCTTTCTAGCTGACAATCAAAAGAAATAGTGCTGTGGATAGGGTACAGATTTAAAAAAAAAAATCATATTTTGGGTTTCAGAGCAGAGAATAATATAGGAAATAAAGTTTTCAAAAAAGCTGGAAAGAACGTTTTTACATAGCTGTCTGAGAGTTTCCTGACACATAGAAAAGTGGTTGGGGTGGTAAGACCAAAGGTGTTTTTTGAAAAGGTCTCATTACTCTGTCTCTGCTATTCATGTATTCAACTTCAAAATTGTGGAAAAAATCCCCTCTACCTTGTTAACTCACTTACATTTGAACTGGAGAAAAAAAACTATCATTAGAACTTTAATTCATAATGAAAAAGGTTAGAAAATGTAAAAACCAAAATATAACTTTTTGAAATTATTCTAATTTGAGTTAAGATGATCAAATTTTTCCTCATTATTATTTTATAAAATTTCCTACATTTTATGTTCTTATCAAATTTAGTTTAGTTTATTTTGTTTTTTTCTTAATTTCATAGAATGGGAGAAATATCTTCAAGCTTTATTCATTGACTTTAGAACAGCAGATCGCTTGATGAAATTAGAAGCTAGTACTAAAAGGTATAATTAGACATTTTCCGTAGGGCATGTAAGCATCCACACAACTCAAGATGCTAACAGAAGCAAAGGGTGTATCAGATCAGGAAAAGATTAAGAGAAGAATAGTCTGTCTCTTCCATTACACTTGGACCTTGGAGGGGGGAAGCCCTACCGATGATTGTGCTTCAGGACATGAAGTAATTAGCGGCCTGCGGCCAGGAAGGCTTCAGCTATTGTGTGGTCTGGCTGATTACAGGGTGCTGTGTGTTCTTCTGAGACACTGGTCATTGTTAGAGGCAGAATCACGGATCCCTAATCTGCTCTGGCATGGTAAATCCTGTATTTTCCATGACAGCTTCTAATAATACACTTTGAGAAGAATTCCAGGCTGATGAGGTTGATTTGCAATTATCTATTAAGTAAACAGCCTCCTGCCCACCCGATGTGAGTGGGTAGGACATAAGCCTTCCCTCTCCCGTCAGTCAGGTGGTGGCAACAGAAGCCTTTTGCACAATCACATCCTTTTTGCACGAAGTAACGTCACTGCTCGTGTCAATGCCCGTAACCTGTTGCCTGGTTTCTGCAGCGAGGAGGATTACTTGTCTCTAATACACGCGTGGCTTTCGCTCCTTCTGCCTTGCCGTCTTGAACAGGTGCCGGTGGTGGCCATCACGACGACCGGGGGAGGGACGAGGTCGCTGACGGCGATGTATGGCAGCCTGCTGGGTCTCCAGAAACTCAATCTCTTAGACTGCATTTCCTACATCGGTGGTTTATCGGGTACCACATGGTGAGAATGACCCAAACAAGGTTTATGTTTGCACTCTCTTTGCTTATACTGTTGACTGTTTGTACAGCACCGTCAGCTTATATGGCACTTGGTAACTCAAAAACATTTCCATCTTCTCCACAATATCCTGTGTCCACCTAGAGCAAAGAAACAAAATGTACTGAATAAGAGATCAATCGTCACGTTCATCAGCTGCTTTTGTTACCACACTGACACAGTCTATGCCTGATATTTTCATGTAAATGCTCTATTACCTTTTCATATTTTATCAATTATACCTTAGACTGAATGCAACGAATTTGTCTTTAGACTGGAAATTGAAGAAAGATGGCAAGAAGAATTTATGCCTGCATTTGCTGGTTATTCTCACTTCCATTTTGGATTTAGAGTGCATCTCCCTCTGGTAAAAGGTGTATTTGGGGCTAGTGGAATTAATATTTTTGCAGACAGTCCAACAAATGATGCCAAGTTACTGACCTCGGAGAGACTGCAGCTATGATTGCTCATTATAAAGTGCTCTCTTTTCCCAGTGGGCATATGGCAGATGATGTCATATTTAAAATAACTTAAGTATTTAATCATGTGGGTTCCAGGTAGCTCCACTCCTCTACACCTGGTTGGAAGTGGAGACAGGTTTTTTTGCACTGAATTGTATGTCAGTCCTTTTATGTAAGTCCAAACCTTAATGGCAGGTTTGTCTAAGTATTTGCCGAAATTCGTTTAAGTTCTCTGTATGTATGTGGAGAGCTGAGTGTACCTGTCTGTGTTATGATTTCAAGGAGACAAGTAAGAATGGTCATACCAGGACATGCCCAAGACCCAAGAACTGCCCAGCTCTCTCGCTGGTAGCAGCCAGTAGCAGATACTGGCAACAAATATGAGACTAGAGCAACTAGTAGTGACTGCACCCTGCTTCCAAGAGATGGATTTTCTGAGGACTTGTGGAGTCTTTGTATTTAATAGTCTTGGGCAGATTTTCTCTCCCTTGAATTTCTCAGATCATTTCTGAGCCCACATAAACCTTTATCATCAAAACCAGGAAAGCTTAGAGGTTTTGTTTGCTCTTGAAATTAGAGTATTTCAGGTATGTTTAATTTTCAGTTGTGAACCCTATATGAATTGAGAAACAGGCAAATAGGTTGCACAAAAGTTCTCTGAAGCCAAACCACAGCACTAGTTCTCTCTCATTATTTTCTTCTGATGTTTTTTCAGGACAATGGCAAACTTATATGAAGATGCTAATTGGTCACAAAAATATCTGGAGGATGCAATCAAGGAAGCTCGCAAGCACGTAACCAAATCCAAGATCTGCTGTTTTTCTTTCGATTGCCTTAAGTACTATTATAATGACCTGATGGAGAGGATTAAAGAAGGACATAACACTTCTTTCATAGACCTTTGGGGGCTTGTCATTGAATCCATGCTACATGATAAGGTATCAGTCCTTTTTTCCAGAAACTTGATGAACTTCTATAGCTATAAAGGAGAAGAAAATAAATCCTGGGATGCCATTCAGTACTATTAATGCAAAGAATTAGTTTCATGGTTGATTAAATTCTGTATATTCAGATTCATTATTAAAACACTACTCTTGCTTTAAAGTGAGGTTGACCTTGAATTGAAGGAGCCATGGCTTTGCAGTCAAAGGTGTTCTTTCTTCTTAAAGAAAGAAAAATCCTGAGAAAAAAATAGTTTGAAATGTAAACTAATCACTTTGGACATTAAATATTCTGACTAGAAGAGGCACTTAAAAATTTGAAATAATTTACTTCACTAGCATAAATGAATATACGCATTTATAAAGTGACTTAGTTATAGACTGCCTGTGAAGGTGATTCAAATAACGGGGAAGACCATGCTGTAAATACGTTATCAGGTTTTAAGAAAGAGTGAGTACTTTAAAAATAGTATAACTTAAGTAGTTTCCTTCTGGCTTGTGTTTATATAAGGAAGTTTTAAATTGTCGTGGCAATAGAATATATTCTTGCATATGAATATACTTGCAAACTATATTAAAATATGATAAACTCTGTTCCCTGAGATCCAGCCAAGGAGAGTGCCTTACCTTTCGCTTAGCTACATATTTCTTCTTGGCAATGTTTTTTTTTTCCTTGCTGAATCTACAGTCAACCTCTCTGCATATCTCAAAATCCGAGAACCCGTATAGGGTGTAGCTGCTGCTTATGGGATACTTGCCAAGTTTAGAATATTCCATGGCAGATATTTCTGCACAATCCAGTGAGCTCAGAATGGGAAAGAGAGCCTGGATGAAGCTCATAATTCAGACTATATTATTTCAAGTGCAAGCTGTTTTTCACTTCATTCCATTAACCTTTTTTAATCAAAACCAGAAAGACGAGCATAGACTCTCGGACCAACGGCAGGCTGTGGATAATGGTCAGAACCCGTTGCCCATCTATGTGGCCATCAACCTCAAGTCCAGCTATAGTGCTCAGGCGTTCAGAGGTAATGGTTATGATCCAGATTTCTTAACAACTTTATAATTTAAGTAAGACTAAATGCATGTAATCATCTTTAATAATACAACAAATCCTTTCATTCTAATCGCAAAAAACCCCTGTAAAATTTCACATAATAGTGACGAGTGCTTAAAAATAAAAAATCCAAACATGTTTAGTCTTTAGAATTTGAGTTCTCTATGTTGCCAGAAGCAAAAATATATTTATACCACAGAAGATGCCAAACTCACAATTTATGCTGGCCACAAAAACCTTGTAATGAAACTAATTCTTATGATGGTTTCACATGGTCTTATTTTGAACAATTAAAGGGAAACCCTTGAATTTTTGGGTGGCAGGAAAATCACTATTTTCTCTGGTATTAATTTTCACAGTTTTTGTTTAATATGAGCAGCTTGGTACATGACGCCAGGTGAATGCTAAGCTCTCTGTCACTGGTGCCCTTAAGGGAACAAGTTATAACTGAGCAATATATGCTTTTGGGTAAGATTATCTGCACAGAACACTTATGGTTTCATTCAGACCAGGGCTTTTCTGCTGGAGACTGCTGTATAAAAAGACATATATTCTCTCAGGGCAATAGCACTGCTATAGCAGGTGAACAGCATTTTATTAACTAGCCAGTGTCTTTCTCATGATTTCTTCCTGCTCTCTAGTACTCTTCTCTTTAGCAATAGTTAACACATTATTGCCTTTTCATGATCTGGCTGCTGTCACCGTAGAGTGGCTGGAGTTCACTCCTTATGAAGTCGGTCTCCTGAAATACGGAGCGTCTATTCGCGCAGAACACTTTGGAAGTGAATTCTTTATGGGAAGGCTGGTGAAGAGGCTCTCAGAGATTCGGATCTGCTACATGCAAGGTGACTATTGCCTAGAGGGAAAGGTAGCCTACTCGAGAGGCAGCTGGCGCGAGTGAGCACGTGGTCGGGAGTGGACAGGCCTGGGAAGACACCAGCAAACAGGTCGAACAGGTGTGAGTGTGCATTAGCAAGGACATACTTAGGAAGTATGCCCACAAAGATATTCATCCGGACAGAAAGGAAGTATCCAAGGGGAAGGACTGAAGGTATGTATCAATTAAAATTCTTCCAAGACTACTCCACCAATCAATTTCTATTCTTTCTTTCACATT
Source organism: Pelecanoides urinatrix (assembly GCA_013400755.1). NCBI lineage: Eukaryota > Metazoa > Chordata > Aves > Procellariiformes > Procellariidae > Pelecanoides > Pelecanoides urinatrix. The sequence continues at coordinate 274,791 of VZTQ01011391.1, forward strand.
ACAGGCATGTGGAGTAGTATATTTTCCATAGATGCGATGTATGTCTGGAATTTGGCTACTGATTCAGAGGACTTCTGGTGTAGATGGACCAGAGACAGAGTAAAAGATATCGGTGAGATGTTTTTGTAGGGGTTTTTTACCACCAGTATATATTGCTTATATTCTGTGCAGAGGTCTAATACCTAACGAGATGCTGTCGAAGTCAGGGAGAGAGAGATGAGGAAAGCAAAGCAGAGAAGTCAGCTAAGAAATCTTTCTGCCTGATTTAGAAGAACTAAACTGTATTTCTTTGGCAAAGCTGTGCCTTTTTCTAAGGGACATACAGACACAAAACCAGTCTCCAGCAGACATGTAAAAATAATGTTGTATTAAGAACACATGTTAAGATTGTTAAGTTAAGATACGGTCCTCCTTGGCCGCTAATACTGTCAGTAGAGAAAACATCTCTTGCAGAGGGCTGTTTTCTCCACTGAACTGCCCGTGGAGAAAGCTGGCTCTTGCTGTTAATTGCACAGGGAACCTGGAGTGACTGGCCTCCTAACTTAGCTAATGTTTGCAGCTGGGTGACATTCATGTGCTTTCTGAAGGTGTCCTGTTCAAAGGCCAATGTTGTCCTCCTGTATGTTTTGGGACTCGGCTCTCCCCCGCACCACACGCTGCAGTAGAGGTGGGCATCATTCGAGGAAGCCTGGAGTGGGAGGTGGTGCTTACTGCCTGGCAGCTTGCTGCCTGCAGGTAGCTGTCATTTCATTCACTGTCTAATGCTGAGTTTTATTTGGTAGCATAGACCTTAAGGGCTTATAACTATCTTTGATTTACCTTTGGGGTGGGGGATGGTGACAACTGTGTTTATTAGTTACTCCATTTTGTAAAATATCGATCATTTCGGAAAACTGTCCTAAACTCAGAGCTGCTTCTTTCCTTCTTGCAGAGGAAGAACCCTTTCTGTCCATGAATCCCTATGAGATAGACACGTGTCTATGCACTCCCTCGAGCACCCTCTCCTCTGCTCTGCGAGATGTCTTAACAGGACGCCCAACCATTGCACAGTACCCCAATTTTATCAGAGGCTTCCAGATGCATAGCAAGTACCTGGAGAGTGAAGGATTTTCCACCTGGCAAGGCACAGTAACAGCATGTTTTTCAGTAACGTTTTGAGGAGGTTTGGGTTTGGGAATTAATTTAGGGTTTCCAATGAGGAGGAAGAGACAAGACTGGCTTCTTCTGAAATTCCACTTCTCCCTTCCACAAATGGAAGACATGGAAGCCAGATTTGAAGTGTATTTCATTTTGGGGGGGGATTGAGGGGTGAAATTGAATTTGGTTGCTGGGGATTGTGTTCCAGTGGACAAAGTGAGCTCAGCCTGAGAAGGCAGGAGGGATCTCCCCGTTAGGGCCAAAGCTGCTTGTGGTGTCCAGGAAGGAAGGAAAGAAAAAGCTGTAGTGTGTCACTTGCTCCTGTAAATCAGTGCTGCTAGGGAGTCAGAGGAAGGCAGGGAAAATGGGAGGCAAAATTCTCCTTTCTTCCCTTTTTAAGTTTCTGCAGAGGAGCAGTCAATCTTGTTTTTCATTGTAACAAGAAATGTTTGTGTTTCAGACACAGTGATAGACTCCTTCCCAAATAAACTGATGGAAACAGCAGACGATGAGCTCTCCCTGGTGGATACTGGTTTTTTCATCAATACCAGCTACCCACCACTTTTGAGATCAAAGAGAGAGGTGGACGTCATCCTGCATTTGAATTACAGTGGAGGGTCCCAGACACTGGTAAGAAAAGCCACAATACCCGAGATCTTTTTCCTTCACGGTCTTTTGTTCTCTAGCACTTTTCAGTTAAACCAACTAACTTTCCAGTACTGGAATGGGAATTAGATGATTATTATGTGATTTATTATTTAGATTATTGGGTGGTTTATTTCTCAGTAACTAAGAAGGATATTAGAAGTTGGTGATGGATATAGGCATTTTAAAATCATTCACTGCAGTGGATCCAAGAGTTTTTGGAGGAACGTTCTGGAGCTCTGATACTGATTTTGGTTATCCTTGAACTGAATAAGTTACAGAGGCAATGGAAAGTCCTGACAATATTTTAACAGATTAAATGGGAAAACCTATGTGTCTCTGGGCCTGTTTATCTCATATCAGTCTTAGGGAAATGCACTGGCTAATGTCAGACTTGATTAATAATGAAAAATAATATAATTAGTGTTGCACACATAATGAGAATAATACAAAAATAAATATGGGCTTATAGTAAATATAGCTGTTGAAGTTTTTCTTTCATGAGGTCATAAGGTATGTTGATAAATGTATTTGTTAATAGGTAGTCATTATCAAACAATCACAAAATATGCAGACGACAGAAAGATTAGGAAAATGGTAAATAATGAAGAAGTCAAGACAATGACGCAGAATGATGTGGACGGATCTGTTCCTTCTCTGTTCTTGCAGTTTCTTTGCCTTCCCCTTCTGAACCTGTTTCATTGGAATTATAAAATCAGTCCTCTGGTTTTTGGCTCCATTTGCAAGCTCAAAGAAAGTGACTGTTTTGTTGTTTTGCCTAAAGCAATGCAGAAAATAAGAAAAGCTGCAATGTCTGGTGTGGTTATGGCTGTTTCTGTCTGAGACTTAATATCTTCCCAGAGGAAGATTCAAGCCTTAGAATATTCATGTTAGCTGCTGGAGTTTAAAAAATCCAGGTCTCTGGATCTTTTCTGAGTTTTGATTCTTTGTATTAATTTTATGTATTTTACTCATTCATGCAGCCTCTGGATCAGATTGCAAAGTACATCTCAGGGCAAGGAATCCCATTTCCCAAAATTGAGATAAGTGAGGAAGACAGGAAAAACTTGAAGGAGTGCTATGTGTTTGAAGATGCTGACAGTCCACAAGCTCCAACAGTGCTCTTTTTCCCCCTAGTAAATGACACCTTCAATAAATACAAAGCTCCTGGTAAGTCATCTGTGGTTAGCAATTTTAATAAAAAGTCACTTGCCCCTTGTGTCCTCTCCATTTCATACCTAATGTCTCAATATCATCTCTGACCTTCTTTCCAGAGCCGGCGTTATTAGTCTCATCACTGACAAAAATAACTGCTCTGTGTCAGTAGGTCTGAACTGTGAGAACTCCAGAAGCTTTCCTAATACCTCTGAGATGAAAACAGACTTTTACTCCACAGGACTTACTAGAGATAGTATGATGTTAAAACTCCCAAAATGCATACAGCAAGGGTGGCAGGTCCTCAACACAAGCTGTTATACCCTACAAACATGCACTTCTTATGCACTGCTGCTTGCAAACAAAGATGGAGGCAAAACCTTCTGGGGGTTTTGGTGGTAGCCCATTCATCTGGGTTTTGTTCACATGTTTAAAACTAATCTCCCATATTGAGGACTGAGTGGACAGAAGTCTTTGTTTTTAATATGAACTATGTCCTTGTCTGAGTGCCATCATTTCTCCTGTACTTTCAGTGAAAGGATTGTTACTTCATCCAGTAGAAGAATATCTTGTTTTCTTTTTGCTTGCACTTTTCTAGTTTGGGTAGCAAAGACTTTATGTTGTCCGAGGAGTCGTCTACAAGCGCTGCTGCTGATAATCAATGTTCTCATTCCCAGCTGTTTTGGGTTTACATCATTTTTGGACAGAGGCTTGATCCAGAAGCTGAAGAATACTTTTATGTCCCTCTGGCAATCATATCTTTCCCTCCAAATCTCCCTTTTCTACCTATAATTACTTAAATGATTGATATGAGCCACATACTGCAAGAAAACTTTATTGGTGCATCTCTTTGTGGTTTGTCCCTCAGGTGTGGAAAGGACTCCTGAAGAGATGGCTGAAGGCAAAGTTGATGTCTCCACTATCCTCTCCCCATTTACGACAAGGGAGGTGTGTTTTAGTGAAGAGAATTTTGACAAACTTGTGAAACTGACTGATTACAACATCCTGAATAACGAGAAGTTGATAATTCGGGCCTTGCGCTTGGCAGTGGCACGGAGGAAGCAGAGGAATTATTAGCTGCTGCCTGCTAGCTTTAACCTTCCACATGATATTTCTTGGGTTGTCTATTACCTGGTGAGATTAAGATGTTTGATGCTTGGCAGTGTTACTTGCAGTAGACATCACATCATCCTGAGGATGTGCTGGACTCCAACTCATCCTGTTTATGTGACTGTTCAGACAAACAGGTTGGAATTTACCAGTGGTTTAATCCAAAACAAACTTGAAAGCAACAAATTCGTGTTTAGTTTTGTTACCTTGTTACTCTACCAATCGATATATATATTCCATATAAATTAATATAGGGTTGTGTAAGATAATAATGAAATATGTAGCACATTAAAATGTGAATCAAACCAGTATTTATATATTTCTTTTTGGCTTGGCAGAACAGAAATTCCTTGAACTGGAATTTCTCTGGGAAATAGCTAATCCCGTGTGTTGGTCTTGCTTATCTTAATTATTGACACACTGAAGGTTATCATCTCCGATTTGATTGTCTGTCCACTAGGAAGTTTTTATTTGACTGGCTTTCTTCACTAATCTTTGAAAATAAGTTTCTTAATTTACTATCAATGTTGTAAAAATCTATACAGTTTTCACCATCAATAAAAAATACACCTGAATTAGATCATTTTTGTTTCATGTGGTCAAACGAATCCTATGAGCTGCTATTCACAGAACCACCTATATTCAGCCTAAGTAGTAAGTCATGTTGCCCAACTTTCCTTTAATTTTCTCTTGGAGTTGCTGCTGAATGTCCTGTCTCACTCATCGTGAGACATCACCTGCCTTGACTGTTCCTGAAAGATTACCTTGCAGTTTCTCCCAGTGTTTCATAAGATGGGAAGTTGCTGCTAGCTGTTTGCACAGAGTACGGCAATGCAAGAGGGCCTTTTGAGCTCCCTTCCAACCATGGTTTTTTACAACTGTTCAACACTTTCCTGCAAATGGTCTCTTTGCAGGGGTTGTCCTGAGAAAGTGATTCCTCATCATCAAAAGTCCTAGAGGTCTTTTGGGGGAAGGTAGCTGCCAAAGACTCTCTTCTTACAGCTCTGCAATGGGCAGATCACAAGCTCAGTCTTTCACAATAGCAGCCCTGCACTGGGGAGCTGTGATATGCAGAGGCTGGTTACAGCAGATCAGAAAATGCTTGGGATTATCTTCCTTTTGATAATAAAAGGCTCCTACTGCTGCAATGAACTTCAGCCTGAGCCACCATGGCAGAATTGGTGTTGAGATCAGAGTCTTGATTATGCTCAGAAGTGACACATTTTTTTTTATGGAACGAAGTTCTATGAAATGGGTGGGAGAAAAAGATTTCTCTCCTATGGGAAAAACAGGTGGTGGTGCATCCTAGAGCAATTTGGGTGGTGGAAGAGGAGGAGTGGGCCATTTATTTCACCTGTGAGCATGTTCGTTGTGTTCATGCACCTGAAACACTTGAAAGGGCATGGTATAACCCTCTTTCCAGGTACAGTATTGCACATTTAAATCTAGATTTTTAGCCCTTCATGTGTGAGGCAGCTGTAGTTGTGGTTCAGCTCCGGAACAGTGGGGTATCTCTGCATTGTGTCCTGCTGGCTGATACGAAACCTGCCTTTCCCTCTCTGAGGGAGTTCCTCCTACTCTCAGATCTCTCTGTGGCTCTTTCTTTCAGCTTCCCCAATATTTCAGTATCCTCTGTTTGAAACAGGATGCCAATAGTGATTTTTTTTTTTTTTTTTTAATTTCCAAATCAGTGACAAAAACATGCAGTAGGCTTAAAACTGAGCTGTTTGCAACCTCTTTAGGAATATTTCTCTCTGAGGATACCTTCCTTTGACTGTTGCTTTTTGTGATCTGTTAGATATCCATCCTTAATCTGTTCAATGTCTGGATGACATTTGTTGCATCTAGTTCTTAAGTTAGAGTGTCTTCAAATGCCAAATATTTTATGAAATTCAAATTATATCATGTCTGTGAAGTTATCATTATCAATCACTTCTTGACTCATTGCAAAGTGAAATGAAACTATTTTGAGTTTGATTTTTCTGTTAAATTTCATAATAGCAAGGATGATGTTCTAAAAAAAAAAAAATCTCTATTTTTGTTACCTCTTGTGTTCTCACTTTGTGTACTCCCTCATTGAGACCGGGACCACTTCACGTGATGCTAGCAGTGCCCTACACAGAGAAGCCTTATAAATGTGAGGACATAAAGAATAGGTGAGGACATAAAGAATAATTAACATTAATTTCAACATTAATTTCACCCTCCCAAATATATCCTCTTTGGGCTTATTCACTGAAGCACCTTAATTCAGATGCACGAAGTAAAAAAATTTGAGAAAGTGAGTGAGCTTTTAAAGCTTTGCCTTCACAATGGAAACTCTACAGTTTCAACAGGTGACTGGGGAATTGTTTCATGCAGTCTTTGTCCTGCAATAACTGCTTGGGTGAAAGACAGCTTACTGCCTGAGTCAAGCAAAATGGAAGGTGAGATGGGGATAAAAAAAACTCTTTCCAATGTGTCTTTAAGCAACAACCCACCTACTCCCTATAGGCAATAAAAAGCTATAAAAAGTTTTTTCTATGCACAACGGTTTCTTCAGATGTCCTTGGCCAAAGAAGTCCTTGTTGCCCACTGCTGGGCAGCGAGATGGACCCTGGCTGGCACCAGCCACCTCCGCACAAGGGGCTGCAGTTTGACAGCCCTCCAGCGCGCAAAAGCACTGTGGCCTCCTTAGGAAGTGATGGGGGTGCTTAAAAGTATAAAACATTTGCTCAGCGCCCATAACTGTGAAGGGAAGATCCCTTCCAGGTCTCAAAGTCCCTCTAACCACTGCTCCAAAGACCATCCTTCTGCAGTGCCGGAGCCTGGCTGTCCGCGCCTCAGTGCGGGTGGCAGTGAGGAGGAGGAGGAGGAGGAGGAGGAGCTGGGGATTGCTCAAGGTGGTGGTGGCGGGGTGAGGCGGTGCTGAGTCAGGCACTAACACACCTGCCTGCTCCCGGCAGCTTAAAGCACAAGAAGCCGCCTGGCTGAGACTCCTCTGTACCGATCCGCTGCCACGTTTCGCGCCTGGCTCGGACGCAGAAAAGACCAGGATGGGGCTGTTCTACAGTAAGAGCCAGGTAAGACAAGGAAAGAGGAGGCTCTGCGACGAGCTGTGCAGGCAGCCCCTTGGTGGCAGAGGGGACCTGCTGCGAGAGGTGGTGTTCCACCTCCTGTATCTTCAGCTCTGAGATTTCTTCTTCAGAGCAAAGTGGGGCTTCTGCCTGAGTTTTGTGCCTACTTTGTGGTTTTGACCTTCAGGAATGTAAGGACTTTAATGCTGCAGTAACTTAACTATTTTGAAAATCCCTAATTAAAAAAAAAAAAAAGAAAGATCTTTTTGTACATTGCTGTTGTCCTTAGCTTCCACCCAATTGGGCTAGGCAAAACAACTCACTGAGGAAAAATAAGGAGGTATCACTAATGTCAATGAGTACATGGGGAAAGCCAGGAAACTAATACTATGTGAGGTGTTAAATACAGCTCTCTTAAAAATTGTGGGAGTTTTGGGGCATAAGGGAATGAATGGTGACACATTGGTATATATTGATCTACGTATTCGCTGCAGTGATATTCCCTGCTCTATAGGTAGCGCGCGTGAACTGTCTCATATGTGTGTTTGTTGCATCACTGCATGGTTTTACTCTTTCTTTTTTGCTCCTCTCTGTTGTTGGGGGTTTTTTTGTTTGTTTGTGGTTGTAAGGTTTTTCTGATTTTTTTTGTTTGGTTTTGGTGGTGGTCTTTTTTTTTTTGTCATTTAGAGCATTAAATGTGCAATTTTTCCTCCTTTTATTCCTTTAAAAAAGACAATTATCTAGGGAACAAAGTAGCTTACCTTCAGCCCCTGTACTTTTGATTAAGTACCATATTTGCCTGATCCTTGCTTAGGATGAGAAAGGATGACAAAATCAAACCAGTTTCCTGGCAGGTTTGTTAGATGTCTTTTGACCACCACTTAGGTTTAGGTGGTTTCCCAAGATTTCCGTTGATACTTTCCTGTGATCTTTGCTTAAAGGAAGATTGGACGAGCTGAATTATTCAGAGAGAAATAATTAGAGTTGTTGCTTTCACTCCCCCCTTCTGAGAAGTTTGGGATAGGTCTCTGGAAGGCACTTTTCAGGTCCTCATTGTCTGAGAGCCAGCCCTGCTCTACGTCAAACATAACAATGGAGTTACATGGCTGTAAACCAGCTGACGAGCAGCATCATTACACCATGATATCGTTACTAATTCTTGCTCTGCTAGATTGTCTCCTGTTCGTTGTGAAATATAGTGGATATATATGACATCCTTTGAATTTGCACAGACCAAGATGTGTGTCAGGTGTACTAATAACACAGCAAGGCTCACTATCATCCATTTCTCTGTGATTGGGTTGTAAGAGTCAGACACCTCAAGTTGAGGGTTACCACAAGTTTCCTCAGAATGGAAAACGGAGGACATCAGAGATTTGGTCTGTGATTGCATGTACATTTTGGGTCTCTGGCCACACCTGGCTGCAAACCTTCTGGGAAGGAGGAGAATACAATGCACAAGGAAGAACCTCAGTTCAGAAATGTTTTGGATGGTTGGAATTGAAGCACTTAATTCAATGCTATCTCTGACTGTGCTTCTGGTCTTTCTCTCTGCATGCTCGTCCCACGCATTTTGTATGGTGCTCAACAGACAGAACCCTCTCCGTGCAACTTGCTCACCGTAAAAATCATACGGATGAAAAATGCCAGGAAAGCAGACTTGTGTGAGTATCTTTGCTATACCCCTGGAGCATCCACATGCTTGTAAAACTGTCGGAATACAACCAAGTGTCACAAACACTACCAGAGTATTTATAAAAGGAGAAAGAGAGAAGATGCATGACTATGGTATGTTGAAGATGAGGTAGCATAGTTAGAAGATATTATTTACTCTTATATCTTTGGCAGTGTAACACTGAAGTCTAGCCACCGGTTGCAGTTCAGAAGATGTTTGCACAGAATGCATAAAGTTTCACATCTGAATCTGCAAAGAAAGGTTTTTTTTTTTTAATTCACAGGGAAGACTGCAATAAGAAGTTTAGGTGGGGCATTTCTTTCTATGGTTCCTTCTTACAGTAATGTCCACCCTGTTCATCCCTGGGCCTATCACAGAATATTTTATGTGAGCTCAGGACATCTCTCATAGACTGTCAAATTTGATTCAGCCATAGGAACAGCCATGTTTCAAAACTTAGTTGAGGGCTCACGCTATTAGCTTTTTCTGTTCTTCATTATTTTCACAAAATTCCCAGGAATGATAGTTATGTAAAAGATTATTAATGCTCCATAAATATCTGAGCTGCAAAGCACAACAAAAAAGATGTGAGGAGAGGCTGATTGTCTTGCATTTATTAATTTATACTGATAAGAAGGTCTGAATCCAGAAAGTTTCTATAGGAACCGGATGAAGCTAAATTTGTTAATTTTAAATGATGCAAGACAAGACATTTGTTTGGGCCTTTCCAAAGTGATTTGCTTTGGGTTCTGCTATAGTTCTGCTATATAGAGACCAAAGATATATTAAGAAGAGTTTCTCGCTCTAATTTTCATTGAAGAGAAGTAAGATGCTTTGTTGTTCCTGAATGTATGGGGAAGAACAGTCTGTATGCACCTTCCCAATGGACTACTTCTAAAGTGCAGAAAGGAGATTTGAAGCTCAGTTATAGGCTGGAGAGAAATCCCTTGCTACAGCTAAAACCTATTTGAAGGTACAAACATGCAATTTGAACTGAAAGAAAGAGGTGCGGAAAACTACAGCCCTTAGATATCTCCCCACGTAATCATGTTCTATTAAACCATCTGTGTGATAATGAGCTCATTGAACTTCCTCTCCACCTTTTTCTCATCTAGATCAATGGTTTTATTTTTGTCTTGAAACTGTTTTTATTCTGAAGGGAGTTTCTTATGTTTTGATGCTCTCCTTCCCAATACTGCAAAGTTTCTAGGGCAAAGGGCGGGTACTGAAATCTTCAGGCATTTCTGCTTCCCAGTCCAAGACACATCCCACCAGCCCGTAAAGCTGCTTAAAGGAGCAGTTTGAATGACAGGTGCCTTCGGGGCACGGCACAGGGTCTGCAGCAGCAGTAAAGCCGCAGCGTGAGCTTTCCAGGCTGAGGCTGTTCTGCTTATACTGTGAAGCATATACTGGATGTTGCCTGCAAACCAGAACGACAGATATTCACCACCACCATTGCCAAGCTGTCATCTGTTTGAGATAGTAGTATCAGTCAAAATATTGAGGGGAAAAATATTTGCACAAACAAAACAAAAACAATATTTGCAAAAGGTGAATGCTTTGCTTGTTGGGTACTTCCATCAAATAGGAAAAGAAAATCATATCAGTCATGGCACTGCCTTGCTTATGCTTATTTGTTGAATCTGGTTTTGATTGACAGCAGCTTAATTCCAGTTACATTTGATTTTGCTGAGCGTAAAACTTATAAAAGTTGCATTTATCAGAAAGATCTGCTTTTAAACCATTTCAGGACGTAGTTTTCTATGCAGCCAGACTTGTAGAAGTCACGTATTTCAATGATATGTTCTTCATCATATAAAATAAACCTATATTTCAAAAGTTTTAATAATTTAATTTAACCTCTGGTTAAACTCACTGGCAATGTAAAAGCTAGTGCAAATTGCATGTTGGTAACTGTGACTCTCACTGAGAAGCAGCAAAATGGGATGCTTAAGATAAAAAATGTACCACTTGAACAAAATGTTGTGTGTAAAACTGGGCGAATATTGTTGAGTTGTTTCAGTCATCTTTTCAGTTCCCTAGAGGTTAGCTTGACACAGCCTTAGGAAACCCAGAAGCATGTGGACCTCCATCACCAGCGATGTAGACTTCTTTACTGTACCATTTTCCTAACACTGATTTTTCCCCCCCCCCCCCTCATTCTTCCTTTTCCCAGCTCTTTTTTATCACTTTCCTTTTCCTGAAAACTTTTCTAGATAAAACAAACTGGCAAGTGTCACCTATTTCTCAGTCATCTTATAGATTTTTAACATTTTAAATCGGCTCCTTCTCTCTCTTGCTAATTTTGCCCATCCTATTGTTTCCCAAGTGAATCCCATTTTGTTATTTTCTTCTCTCGAGATCCCTTCTTGCACTAGGTTTCTGTAGAATTTTTGGATCACTTTTTGTTTAATACTCATCTAGTGTTTAGAAGGTCTCCCAACCTGGTGCCGCAGGTTAACTTCATTATTGGTCTATCTGCTCCATTTTCCAGGTAATGGAGATGGGAAAATTAATCCATAACAATAGGCTCTCAAAACCTCACTAACATCTCCCACAGAATAAATAATACAAGACCTTTAATGGAAGCTCAGTATGTAAGATGGTATTTTTATCTAAGACAATTTAAATTGTTTCATTCTGTTTTTTAAACCCTGAATCTTTTAAATGCACCTATTGCGCTATTCTGTCTCTTCTTCCCACTGATCCATCAGTGTGTGAATTATAACCCTAATTTCCACTTGTGTATTGATGTGTAGCTGATATCACTGACACCACCTGTGAATTTAGTGCCTTGTTTGTGTTCTCCACATTTCCCCTTCCCACTGAGCACACCCACGTCCCTGTCAGGCTCATTGGGGCTCATGATATTCCTGGAGCTGTGAACACTTGCCAGTTCCCAGATTTGGGTGTGTGTCCCATCTGCATCCTGACTCCCTAATGGCATGAAGACTTGGATGTGCACCAGTCCAACCCACCCTTAAAAACAGGGCTTTCTCTGCAGAGAATTTCAAATTTCAAGCTCAGCCTCTCACAGTCCTTGGGAAACCACCAGAGCTCCAGAACAAACAGAAGGACGTGTCTTCTCGCAGCATGTGGTCCAGCTCGGGAACTCCCCATGGCAGGAGATCATACAGGCCAAAAGTTTATGTGGGTCGCAGGTGGAGACTGGACAAATTCACAGAAGAAAAGTCCAGTGAAGGTTGGCTTAGGAAGTCTCTGAATCGTAGATTGTGAGGGCTGAGAGCGCATTATATGATGCTTGCCCTCCTATACTCTTCCTTAGACACCCACCACTAAATGTGGGGTATATTCTCCTCTGGCACTGATGTCCATCCCTAATAAGACCAAAGATCATTCCCAAAAAAAGACAAAGGGGCTAAAGAACAACTGGAGAGAAACAAAAACATTAAGTGGAATTAACAAATGAAAAAGAAAACAAAACAGAGTGTTAAAGGTTAAACAAAAAGATAAAAATAGGCAACTGGATGGGGACACAGAGCTGAGCAATTTTAAGCCATCATTCCCTGCTTCCTGAAAACATCCAAGACCCCTCAGTGGACACTGCCTATGGGCCCCGGGCTAAACGCACCTTGGCTGGTGTAGAGTTAAAAATATTCTTCAGCATCTTCTTAATAAGAAAATGATCTTTTTTGAAGCTTTTATGGATATTTTTTTTCTTTTTAATTAGGCTTGTTAATTTTGGAAACTTCCAAGTTTGGGACTTTTTTATATGTCTTATATTATTTTGCGTACAATATTTTATAAAATTATGAAGTATGTTTTACGTTTTTATCGAAACGCATATTTTACAGCATTGCAGTAGTAGTTCTGCCATATACGGGACCAATTCATGGAAAGGCCCTTGAGATCTTGAAAAGAAATATAGCCAGTGAAATACATTATTGTTTGAGGAACTATGGTCCAATGTGATATTTATTGCAGGAAGCCACAGACTTCCTCTGGTGTTTTGTTCTTGCACTGTTATTGTTTTATTGTTATTTATTACTTACTTCACCATTTAAGCAGTTATCATCATGTACCAACAGCCTATTGTTCTAGGTGCTGCTTGGAATCTCATTATAAAATAAGAGGATGTGGACTGATAAAGCCCAGCAAGGGAGAAAACAGGGGAAAAAGGAGTAAGGTTATTTAGCAACATCTCAGCAAAGGGATGTTTTAAGGAGGGATGTACGTGAGACTAGTGGTACTGTTTTAGGGATACTTGTAGGGTGCTACACCCAGTGTGAAGGGCAGGGTGGGAGAAAGTGTGAAAGCTTTTTACTGAAGTTTAGCTGTTAGGAGATTAATGTTGAATGCTCCCTGGAGGCAGGAACTGATCTCCCAGGGCTGAATGAATTCTGATAGTCTGACTGTAAAGGGCCTTGAGAAGGAAGACGTTTACTTTCACAGAAGTAACCCATATTCTTGTTTTAAAAAGAATCTAGAAAGTTCCAATGATCTACATTATCTAATATTCTGCACTCTAGAAAACAGCAATGCCTGCCTGTCCACCCACCCTCAGCCAGATCTCTGCTCAGCTCCACTGTGTGGGAGGAAGAAGAAAAATGCTTTTCTCAGCTGGTGGTGACAGTTTATATTTTGTGACATGGATGGGTCCAAGTGAGGGGAGACGTGATTGAGGAGATGATCTGGGCAAACAGCGTTTGAGACCACATTCTTGGTTTGGATCCCTTCAGCACAAATAACAAAATCCTAACAGTCATGGAAAAAATCTACCCCCTAGAAACAGCCTACGGGCAGTCCAAGAGGAGGAGGATGTCCAGGTTTCTGCCCAGGTTACGTGTGGGCTGGAGGTTGCGCCTGTTAAGCATCAAAAAAGGAGGTAGAATTAAAATTAAAAATTTTTGCTTTAGCCCTGTTTGAATTTGAGCTGTCTGTGAGACAGGTGACATTTTTAGCTCGAGCCAGGACGGCTGGTGCCCTGCTCTTGTCTAGGATGCAGCGTGGTGCTGGGGCTATGGTGTTTCTGAGCGTGGGTCATGTCGCTGTAATGCTTTCTAATGGTAAAGCACAATTAAGATCCAGTCCTGCTGCTATCCTGGAAGATAATTAGAAACTTAGTGTAATAACTGGACAAAGAGACCGTGCTGTCATAAATACCTGCTGCCACGCCTGCTTTTGGCAGGATATTGCCCCACAGTGATACCATGGCTGCCACCCCGAGCACGTGTGACGGCTGCTCACGTGTTGTGGTCCAGGGGAGGGGCACGACAGGTCGGTGCTGCGAAGCTCTGCCGTGTGTACCGTGCGTGAGCGTAATCGCCGTAGTTAGGTGGTGGTTAGGCTTACGTACCTGGCTAATGATGATTTGCTTGTACGTGGCTGGCACTGGGAGCCTTGTTACGTACATGTGAAGAGGTGCTTGATACAAGGCAATGGGATATTGCGGCGTGACCGACCGGCTTGGGCACGGGGTACGCTGTGGAGTTCCAGTTCTCACCTCTGCTTGCGCCTGGAGCTGGTCAGGCAGGATACGGGCCTGAGGTATCAGAGATGTGTAAAAAAGGTTCCTGTGTCTTGTAAGTGCGTCCCTCATAACTACTAGAAAATACTTGACGAACAAGAGGTAATTAGGTTCCAGAGGACACCTCTGAAAAAGCATCACCAAACACATTTTGCAGATGGGAAGAGGGAAGCATGCTTGTTTAGTGGCTGTGTCAGAAGCCCCCCAGAGAAAGTTAGAGATCTAGATGAGAAGTCAGGGGTCTGGCATCTGACAAGTAGTTATTTCTTAAAGGTGTATGATACCGTACAGTAGCAGACAGCCATCATCTACAGAAAAAAAAAATTGATAGACTTTCGAAATAATACTTTGTTGTTTGCAACAGACGTAGTCAGAGCATGTCTTGCTATTTGGGAAATGTCAATGAAATAAACTTTGGATCACTCACAGACTTACGCGTTTGGGTCCTTCTGATCCTCCTGCTAGTGGGACCAAGAGCTGTGCTAATATCAGCCTGGACTTCCCAAGAGCCAAAAAAGATTTTTAAATGGACATTTCCCGTATGCACACAGAAGGTTGGGAGCTATTAGGGCTGTTAGAAGCTCAGGTGATTTCTATGTGTTTTGATATTTTTTTAGAATGTATATATCTTTGTATATACCACAACTACCTTCATCAGTCACAGTTACTCTTTTTTCATTCAGAGTTATTAAAAAAAAGATGACTTAAGTCTCAGGAGAGTCAGGGGAAAAAAAAAGGCTGGCTTTGTTAATTCTTCAGTTACACATGGAGTGCGATAAAGGGCCAAGTCAACTATTCTGTGTTTCCCAAAGTCAGGTCTACTGGTAAAACGAAGTGGGACAAGAGATAAGCCTGTTCGGATGAAGGTGTGTCTGCTATGCAATGGCAGGAATGCTTGAGTAGGTGGTGTTACAAATAGAGGAAATACAATGCTAATAATGGGATTGGCATTTATGGGCAATACTGCCCCATGCTATCTTTGGCACTTGTGTAGGTTGTCGTCCCTAACTAGCAGATCATGTTCTGCAGGGTGATCATCCCTGACTTTTCACTGTGGGTCCACAGGATTGTCAATCTCATGATTCACATTTGCCTTTTATTTCCCAATAATGATGACAAAACGTATTTGCAGGCAGATTATTCTGACCTCAGAATGAAAGTGCTTGTTGATGGTGTGAGCACTGCAGACTGCCGCTCACCGCTGTTTCATACCAAAGCTTCGGCCCTGAACATCCCTCACCTATGATGGAGCTCAGGTGGGAACCCAAACTTTACAATTGGCCTCTTCAGCTGAGAAAGGAAAATAAAAACACTAAAGCTGCCCTCTCTACATCTGGAAACATTAAAATTCATAGGTGAACTTTATGACCTGAACAGCCTCTAATTGAAAGAGCAAAGCAATGCAATCTTCTGCAAAGAAGCAACGTCAGCTCGCTCTGTGCTGGGCAGCACAGACAAGCTTTCACCTGCACATCAAGTATTGCAAATACCTTCACCGCTCAGACTGAGCACAGAGATGCAGGCGAAAATAGTGACATTAAGCAATTTTTTTTTTTTTACAGCTTTACTGGTGAAAACTCTGCCTCAGGACAGCTACTTCTCAAAGCAAATGTTGTACCATTAAACTGTTAACATTTCAATGCTTTTCTTATGTGCTCATTTTAATCCACTTCAGAGAGGATTAAATGCAATTAATCTCCATAGACGATTAATTTTTTTTTCTTGAAAATTTTTTCATGATTTTTTTTTTTTCTTGAAAAGCTCTGTTGTTGAGCTCTCTGGAGTGCGTGTGTGTTTCCCTTCTTTAAATTTCCAAAAGGGAAGAAAACAGACTGAGATCAGGTGCCTTGGTGGAAGACCTGCCTTCTGTGACAGCCGTGGGGCTTCACGGGAACCTTCAATGCAATGAGCTCCTGCCTCGAAAAGAAAGGATGCTCCGGAAAGTAGGCAAGACAGAACTTATAGCCAGAGCTACCCCAGAAACATTAAGGCACGTTCATGCCTACCTGTGGAAGCCCAGGATGTAGGAGCTGGGCTCTGTCCATCCGGCAGCCCCGTCACAGCTGCTGATGTTACCTGCTTCGTGTTCCTGACAGGCAGCTGGACCGTCCATGGTGCCCAGCCCTGCGCGACTGTCGTGTGTGTGCATGTCCCTGTGCATGTGGATGGCTCTTCGGCATTAAAACCTTTGAAATCTGATATAAATAGACAGTTTGGCTATGTATCTCTTTGAAAAGGAATGGAATGTAACTGCGTATTTTGAATGTTTATTGTTTTTCCAGCAATTAAAAGAAGTAGTTCTCAAGAAGAGCAAACTGCCAGGCTTTCACAGGAGTAAAGCAAACTGGCGGTCTAGCACTGGCTTGGTGGTACCTTAGCTGGCATCCTGGCCTGCGTTCTGCATATTGTCCTGTGTATGGAGCTTAAAAACTCATACAGTGCAACATCTTAGAGGGTACTAGATGTGTTTTATTGGGCCACTGCTTTCATGCTTTCCCTCTCTCCAACAGTAACCCAGTCCGATTGCTACGTGAGCCTGTGCCTGCCGACAGCTTCAGTGCAGCATTTCCGCACCAAGACAGTCCAGAACAGCAAGAACCCAACGTGGAATGAAACCTTCCACTTCACCATTCAGAGCCAGGTTAAGGTAGGAACGTGGCTATCCCCAACAGGTATTCTTACCAGATATCAAACCTACCATATAGCCCTTCCATGCTGTGGGTCCTTCTGAGTTCCCTTATGAAGTATTCACACTCTCTTACTGTAGCTATTTAGCTTTTGATGGTTGGATAAGACTGTATCTGCCTGCATGGTCAATAAAGTCTGTAGAGAGCAACTGCAAAATTTCTATTTTTTCACTCTTGAACTTCTTTCCCAAATTCCTTCAGCTAAAATGAAATAACTGGTAGCATGTTATGTTTGTTAAACTTTTATATTATCTTTTTTTTTTTTTTTTTTTTGTGATCCGAGAACGTTCTAGAGCTAAAAGTTTGTGATGAGGACAACATAACTCAGGATGACCACCTCCTTACTGTTTTCTTTGATGTCTCCAAAATCCAACTTGGAGAAAACATTCAGCTATCTTTCCAGCTGAATCCACAGGTATGGATAAAATCCAAGGACAAAGCTAAGGGGATGTGGTCAGGTGAGAATGTGGTTATCTCAGCTTTCCTCTCACGTGTCCCGTATACAAGCCTTTCTTACCGTCCATTTAGCCACCTGAGTATGTCTATCTGTTTCAGGGGTTGATGCGCAGTGTTGCTTCTGTAATTACAGTAAATTTTGGGTGCTACTTTTACAGTCAGAGTTGGCAATGTTATTGGACTTGACTGTCTGGTTGCTGTGCTTGATGTCAAAATATCAAGAGTTTACCCCAATAATTTTGGGCATCCCTTTGCAGTTGGAGCTGGTGGTTCCGAGCTGTGCGTTATTGTTCTGCTGATATAGAAGTAGTGATTTACAGTCATAAACCGCAAACCCCATGTGGCATTCAGATTATTTGTAAAATGAACATAACACTTGCATATCTGAAGTATTTAAAAAAGTGAGTTTTTCAGCAGGTCTTGATTTCATATAGTTGACACAACTTTATACTGAAGTTTTAAGGGCAGTGTTTAGGCCTAGAAATACTTAACTTGAGTGAGTGCTGATTAGATTTGATACCTGTTTCGGAAAGGCTGGCTCTCCGCGCTGTATTTTCCTAAGTGCTCACACTAGGAGGGCTATAGATAACGGGAGTTGCACCAAAACCTGCAAAGGAGGAAGGAAATCTCAGGGGGAGGCAATTACTAAAGACAAAGATGAAGTCTGAGCACGCAATGAGTCTACGTGTGCAGACTCCACCAAACTGAAGTACACCCTCCAGAACACCCTGGGCTTCATATGCCCAAGAGTGTCACCACGTTAATGTGCCACCAGACCCATCTGCACAGGCTGTGGGTAAGAGCTGGGAGAGGGGCAGGATGATGTGGATGCAGCAGAGAAATCCAGCCTTGTTCCTGCTGAGGATCAGCAAGGAGCGTGAGAGCTTGAGGGAATTGCAGGTGGCCTGTGGAATAGTGAGGGGGTGAACCTATGAGTGCAGAAAGGGGGAGCAACCGCCAAGAGACCCTGTAGGATGTGTTACCTTTGTCCTGCAAGGTCTAAACTAGGAGTCTGCTAAAGTAATGGATATGACGTTAGAAGTATGTGATGCTAGAAGTACAACAGATACAACATGAAGAAAAAGAGATCTGTTGCACGTGCAGTAAAAAAAGGTGGACACTGGCTTATAAAGACCCCTGAAGAGCACAGATTCCTGTAGGGTATCCCTCTGCACAGGAGGACCAAATTGCAGTGACTACCTTCATTTCCTTTTGCAGGGAAAAGAGGAGCTGGAGGTTGAATTCACAATGGAGAGCAGGTGCGTAAGGTCAAACAGGCGATCAACAGAAATGTAAGCCAGAGACAAAATGATACTGACACAAAACATCAGTTGACGCTTGCAGCACCCTAACACTGTCGCTGTCTGAATAAAGGAGAGGGAAACCTTGCGTGTTCAGGAAATGCTTGTGTAGGGCATTTAATGGAGAAGGGGTGCACGACAGTGCATGGTCTGTGTGCACCTACACCGGGCAGCCAGACAGGCGGAGAAGCGAGCGCGGATGCTGGTGGGAGCACAGAGATGTCCCTGACGGCTGCTGCTCGCCGGGCTGCACAGGGCACAGGAGGAAGTTTTAAACTTCAAATCCCTCTTGCTCCTTACTGTGGGATCCCAGACGTTTGCTTTGTCATAAGAATGTGGGAAAACAATACTTGGAATTTGTTTTAGTTGTGGGAATAGATTAAAAAGAATGTTTTATTGTGTTTCTATGCTGACTGTACAGTTAATAGAGAGAATGGGCATGTAAATCAGTCCTAGTGATGCTGTTGGTTTTTAAGGTAAATGGTAATATTTTTTCCTTTTTTTGTTATGGCATGTTGGATGAATTCACCAGCTTTTCAGCTCTGATCCCCCAGGTTTGAACTGAGTAATACAGGGCAGTAGTGGAATTATGCCATCCCTGGCATAATTTGCCTCAGTGTGTCAGAAAACGATCCTGTCTGATACAGTGAGGAGCTCCTCTGTTCAGCAGATCTCCATAAACAATTTAAAGTTCAGACTCAAGTCTGTGAGAGGCAAATTGGACTGAATGTCCAGCTAGAAATTCTGATGCTGTTTGCCCATGCTGCCTGTCCAAAGATGGACTTTTAAAGATAAAGATAATGAAATAATAATTAAAGAAGAGTTTAAAACAAAAAGCAAACGAAACAAACAAAACAAAAAAACAAACCAACAACAACAACAAAAAAAAAAAGAAAAAAGAAAGTGATTTTGAATTGATTGTTTTCTCTTTTATCTTTTAGTCCAGATCCTCCTGAAAACATTGTTACTAATGGAGTTTTAGTGGTAATTTTTATTTCATAATCCTTTCCCTGCCATATAGCAATGCTTATTGCTTAGCTAGTGTCACAGATGCTGGGCAGTTGCTCCATAGGGTGGCACGAAGGCATCGGCCGAGAGGCAGACTAAGGCTGGCATTGGCGCTGGCTTTCCCACGCGGTCCCCGCTAGTGACTCACGCTGGGAGAGGCTGCGGCTGCGAAAGCTGTGAGCTGCTGCCGGCGCTCGCCTCTGCCCAAACCAAGCCAGGCTCCGGCAGGCAGCATCCCTCCCTCTGCCCGGGGAGAGCCGGGCTGAGCATCCTGCCCTGCACCCCTTCCACTGCGGCCGGTCCTCCCCCCTGCCCTTGCGGGACTGCTGCTCCAGGCAGGAGCGAGCAGATCCCTTCTCTTTCCTCCTCCCTGCACGATCTGTTATTTCCCATGTGGAAACCCAATGCCACCTCCCTAGAGCTGGTAGGGGGGTTATAGGCTGGCACCATCTCCCTGCCGAGGAGCGCGCCCCGAGACCCCACGCCCCGCACGTGCCCGAGGGACCGGCCGAGGCAGAGCTCTGCTGACCGCGAACGCCTCTTTCTCTTTCCCCGGTTGTCTCTTACAGTCCCGCGAGGTTTCGTGTTTGGAGGTGCAGGTGAATGGCGGCAGGCTGAGGAAGGACAGTACAGGTGAGCCTTTCACTGACTTATGGAGCAAATCCGGGTGCCATTTTATGGCAAAAGCATGCTGTGTTTTACACGTGAACGCCCTCGTTTAAAGTTAAGATGCAAAATCCCACGGATGTCAGTGGCCTCTGGAGGGGGCTGTAGTTGGTCAAAAATACACAAATTATTACAGAATGCGGTGTGATGAACGTGTGGTCTGGTTTCCCCACAAAATAGTTTCCTCTCTGATAACAACTTGTCTGATGCTTATAACTTTCCAAAATATTTGTGCAGGGAACTGAAATTCTCTGATTCTTAAACTGGAGCAAATTCCTGGATTCAGAGATAAAGCAAAAGGGCAGGATGAGGACTGGGCCTCTTTTATCAATTTAACTTCTTAAAATTTCTTTAAGAGCAACAATATAAAACATGCCACCAGGTGAAACATGAGACACACAATATATTACGAAAGACATTTGTTGCACATTTAAGCAGTGCATCACTACCGTGTCAAGTCCATGCTTGTGGACATGTGTAGCTCCTACACAACTTTTAAAACATCACACTCTGACGTCTCCTGATGGCCCCAGTCCAGCAAACTGCTTTAGCACATAGATGATCCAGTTGAACTCAGTTGTCACAGTGAAGAAGTTTCCTAGATGGGGTTGAAAATGCTTGAGTGGGATAATTCTTTTGAAGGCTGACTATATTACCTTCGAGTGTTTGGATTTACAGAGTGTCTTTCACCTTGAACCTAGGTTAATACCATTCTACAGAAAGACCATTTTTCAATTACTTGAAAAGTCATATCTGGGGCTTATTACATGAAGGCCAAAAAAACACCAGACATTGTTTTTGTAAGTGTTAGAAATTATTTCAAAAGAAATATTACAGGTTGAAGTAAAGGGAAACATGATAGAGGGACGGAGATTTTATTGGTTCCAAAGAGAACTGCGCTCTGCTACAAAAAAAAAAGTCTTTCTCCCAAAAGTCTGAAATTTTCAAAACACCTTATTATTATACCAGAATAATATTTGAGTAGCACATATGGTCTTATGGCTGAGGTACTTTGAAAATTTCGGACTTTCAGGAGAGAGGGCTTTTTTCCCCCAAAATTGTTATCAGCTGTGAATCATTATCTAATGAACAGAGCAGTAGTCTCAGCAATGACAGTATATATGGAAGTGCAGTGGTACTATAGCAACAGTTACTATATGGCATCTTCTGTACAGAAGCTCTAAATCTGAAACCCAAAGGTTCAGATAAGTGAGTCTATTTATTTACCCTATAATTTGGGTATCAAAATGAAGTCATTACTTAAGAAAAACATATATTACATCACTGTGCCAAGAAACAAATCACATTTTTTTGAAGAACTTGTTTGAAACTCCCTTGCTTCAGAGAGAAAGTTTGCATTAACTGTGGACGGGTCGTACGAAGGAACCCAGACCCACACGCTGAGCTCCTGCCTCTGCCCGACCTCCCCGGCCAGGTTCCACTACATCAAGTATAATCAGTCGGCACTCAACGTGGCTCTGCCGCGACGGAGGCGGCTCAGCAGGGTACGTGATGGCCACTAACGCGTAGCTGGCTCTTTGCTGTGTATTTCTTTGGGGATCTCTGGGACCTGAGTGTGTGTGGAGGGAATTGGTAAGTGCCTGTATGGAAGTGAGGCAGGGGAGACTGCTTTTACCTCTTGTTTCCCCCTTTTTGTATAATAGTTAACTGTCATTATGGTTTTTTTTTTACCCTTTTTTCCAGTCTATATCAAGTCAAAATGAAAGGGACATGAACGAGTCTGTGACTCTAGCCCTGAACTCGCTTCCTATACAAGAGAAAATAACAATAGCAGAGGTGAGAACAAGTCTTTCTTAATAAAAACCAGCCCAACACACATTGTTTGGTGGGTGATGAGTCCTACAGATCAGTGATTCAGTTCCTGTCAGACACGACGCATGTTACAGTGTAAGGTGTGAATTACAGTCACTCTGCAACTATGCAATATTTATTTTTTTTCTTTTGTTCTGCATGTGGTTCCAGGCATGCCGTTCAACCTTGTTCTGAGTTTAAACTTACTTCCTCAGGACATATCTACTATGTTCATCAACATAGTATGTGAGCTAATAATATGACAATTAAGACCTATATTTGCAAAGGGAAAGCCTGAAGCAGAAGATAAAACAAGGAACAACCATATGCCTGTGGTTCAGATGCCCACCTTTCAATGACCTTCCCAGAAAATGAAGGTTATACTAGGTGTTCAGCTACAAAAAGCTGAAGGGTCCTAAGCCCACCTGGCTTGGGTGAATGGCCCACTTCTATTCAGCCCAGATGGTACTGGAGCTCGTTATGTCTCTCACAAGGCAGACCATTGCTGGCCAGGTTCTGCAGCTGCATTGCTGACTGCAAAGGTGGCGAAGCTCAGCCCGTGGATGGAGTGGGGGAGGAAGGCACAGGATTAATGACCTGAGCATGCTTACACTGTTTGTATTGCGATTTTCAGGACAGGACAATTGACTTGTACACAAAGGCAAATGAATGGTAAGTGAGTCTCCAGCAAGACCTGATCCTGTAACTGGGAGACATTTGCACCTATGCAAAGCTCATTTGAAATCAGCAGGGGTCCATGCAGGTTCAGTTGTAAGCGGAGGTGTGTTCATCTTCGGGTTGCACGCTTTTGTTTGCCAGGTTCTGCTTTTTCAGTGATGGAGAATTAAATCATGGGTCCCCTTTCCTCCAAGTTTCCAAGCTGTTAGTACAGCTCAGTAAGTAGATCTCGAATTGTGTGCACTGTTATGTCCACACACGGAGAGATCAGCTCCACAAAGAAATAGTATTTCTGTATTACACAAACAAAATAACACCAAGGCATTAACTGTTTCCTTAATCAACTGCAGTGCCTGTTGACAGCTGTTATCTAGTTACAGGCACCTATAGCAGGTGCTAATGAAACTTGAAAAATGAATTATATGTGCAAATAAAACCAGAAGTGTGTTGTAGGAACCTTGTTACCATACCAGGACAGTATGTCATGTTCTGCTCTGCCTTCCCATTTGCATTCTTGTTAGCAGCTACAGCAATTAGCAAAGGCCTGTGTGTTGCTCTTTCTCATTTCTTACATTATACTGTCCACAAACTGGTCTGTAAACACACACAAGCATAGCTGGGCTTAACCACAGCGAATAATAATGTAATAATATTTGTGCCCTGGTCTCAGGACTCAGGGTCTGTGTTTCAGGCCAAGAAACCTAGATGCCCGCCTGGGGTTCGATTTGTGCACTGAAGAAGAGGATTTCCTGCAAAACCGGAGGAAAGTGGTTGCTGCTGCACTGAAGAACGTTCTTCATCTGGAGGAAGATCTTCAAGAGCATGAGGTAACCAGGAAAGGCACTGCTGGGGGATTTTTCTCTCTCCTTTCCCTCAAGTCTGGAGATGAGGAGTGATTTCTTGCCTCCATCCGGATGAGGAGCGAGGACCTCTGTCAGCAGCTCCTCCTCCAGGGTGGTGGTTGCAGCCAGGGTGATCTCAGCTGCAGAGCTCAACAGTCTGTCTGGATGAGCAAAGCCTCTATTTCCACTTGGCTTTCAAATGAATCATTTGGAGGGACTTCAAACCAAGGAGTTTGGTTTGTGTTTCTTAAAAATCCTTCCTGAATTGCCAAAATCTTTTAGTATACCCCACAGGGATGTCCAGCAACTTGTATTATTTATAACTCATAGAGCTTTATCTCTAATCTACGTATTTATTGTCTGGATGTTGCTTTTGCGTGTCTGTCATCTTTTGACACGATGTGCCTTAATGCCACTTTTCCACCTATGCTTTCTGCATTTTTTTTTGTGTTGAACAGGTGCCTATAGTGGCTGTGACCTCAGCGGGATGTGGGATAAGAGCACTCACTGCCATGTATGGCAGCATTTTGGGTCTTCAAAAGTTGCGTGTTCTGGATTGTGTTTCATACATCAGTGGCTCATCCGGCACAACATGGTGAGGGGACATTTTGATACCATTGTTTGGATCTTGTTGCATTAAGCAAAACCCATGCTTTGTCTAGGGTTTTAGATCTCGGTGAGGGTAAAAGGGATCTATTGAGTTACTGCTTCCATCTTTGGTCTACGAATGCTGGGGTCACCCATGAGAGGCCTATTGTGCATATATATTCAGTGTCACTGAAGTAACTTATGCCTAACCAAAAGAGGAGGCTTTATTGGAAGCGCAAATACCCTTAATCCTATGCAAAATTATCCTTTATGGTTATTTATTGTTGGACAGAAGCAGCACAGACAGCTGGTGTAGCTGCTTGTGTTGGATCCAGATCAAGTGATTTTTGACTGATTGCCTTTACACTTGCATTTCACTTGCATGCTCAAAGTATGCTCAAAGAAGAGAGTAACCTAAAGATAAAACAATAAGTCCCCAAAGCTCTGCAAAGTATATCATCTGAGTTTCAAAAGCATCATCTTAATTTCTTTCCACTTTCCATCATGTTTCCTGCATGCAGGACCATGACAAAACTGTATGAAGATGCTGATTGGTCACGTAAGGATCTCGGAGAAATAATTATCGAAGCTCGGAAGCAAGCAGCCAAGTGCAAGATGGGGGCTTTTTGCTTGAGAAGTCTGAGGAATTATTACAGAGAGCTGAGCCAAAGGACCCAAGCAGGACATAAGACATCTTTTATTGATCTGTGGGGGCTCATGATTGAATCCATGTTAAATGATGGGGTAATGTCTATACATCTTCCTTCTCATAAAGTTGATGACTTGTTCTTTATGACCATTACGAGAAATTAAAACCCTAGGAAGAGACACCTGGATAATAACAATGTACTTGATATGTAGGCAGAACACCACTTGTTTACATTAATAACTTGGAGACATAGCGTATGTCTACACCGGAGCCTAAAGTGTGATTGAATGTAACATAGAAATGCTCAGACTAGCTCTAAAGTAACCAGCATGCTAATTAACACTGTAGCTGTCCAAGAAATTTTTGAGATTCTTAGGTGTTTTTTATGGCCCCATGCTTTTATGTCTCCACTGCTGCAATATTTACACAAGCTGCAGTCATACTTTGAATGTACTGCAGATGTAAACCATATGTAGTTGCTGCACTTCGTCATTTAGTGATGAGAAAGTATATAGATCCGGAGCTCCTGAGACATCTTTGCTACAGAAACTGTGATGTTGCAGGTGCCTTTCAGCTACTTTGGATTTGATCTCTCAGGACCTCCCGTTCCTAATTTTGTTGTAATGACACAAGCAAAAGTGTCCATGTAAACTAGCAGACTGATGATAGATGGAGAAAAAGCTATTTTATTTTAAAATCCTGTAAATATGGTTTATATTTTGTCTAGGTGAAACAGATAAAATGCAATACTCTTATTTCATATCATATTTCACGTTTTATTTCTGGCCTCAGTGCTACATAGCAAAATTTGCTAGAATTTAATTTGGCTGAAGTACACTAAAAATCTCCATTTCATGTATAAAATAAGTTGTTAGTATTGGACAGCTCAAGGATTTTTCCTCTCTGGATGTTAACTTTCAATATGGTTTTCAAAAAAAATCTTGTCTAGAAGGGTCATTCATGTGCTGCCTTGAAGAACTGATAAGTTTAACAGATGAAGTATGTGGTAACAGCTGAATTACCCAGATCTGCCCTATTTTTTCACTTACATTTAGCAATGCAAAGTTAGAATAGCATGTGAAGTGACTCATTACTGTTGTTGTATACTGAATGTAGAATATGGCTGGTTATCTTAACAATTATTCCTGTTCCCACGATTTTCTTACCCTCTGTTATTCAAGCACATGGAAGTAAATTTAGGAGGAAATTCAGGAAAATTATATCCCATATTCAGACTATATAAGCTGATGTCTTTAAGAAACTGATTATCAGCTAACCATTTTTTTTTTCCCCAAATCCAGAAATGCCACCATAGACTTTCTGATCAACGTCGGGCAGTGAATCAGGGTCAGAACCCACTGCCCATCTACCTTGCCCTCAATGTCAAGGACAAAGTTGCCACCAAAGATTTTAGAGGTAATATTTAAGTTCTGGAAAAAGAGTTATGTTTTTATCTTGGGAGATACACTGTGAGGATACTGCAAATAACGGTGAATTGTTTTAAATGCTCACTCCAAGCCAGGAGAAGTCCTGTTCAAAGACAGGAAGAGTAACTGGGCAGCCACAGGATAGACAGCAACAGTTTAGTATTTTGTAAGATCTCCTGGCATGTAAGTGTGCATATTCAGACATTAACTTCAGACTAATAACACAACATAGACCTGTCTAAGAAACGCTATGAATTCTTAAAAGAAGTGATTCACAGAAGCTTTAAGTTAGAATCATAGAATCATTAAGGTTGGAAAAGACCTCCAAGATCATCGAGTCCAACCATCAACTCAACACCCCCATGCCCACTAAACCATGTCGCTAAGTGCCTCATCTACACGTCTTTTGAATACTTCCAGGGATGGTGACTCAACCACTTCCCTGGGCAGCCTGTTCCAAGGCCTGACCACTCCTTCAGTAAAGAAATTTTTCTTAATGTCCAGTCTAAACCTCCCTTGGCGCAACTTGAGGTCATTTCCTCTCATCCATGAAGTCCACTTAATGTATGTTTTTCATGGTTGGCTAAAGGCAATAAAAGCAATAGAAGTCAATCCATGTTCTAGTCCACCTTCCATGAGAAAATTTCCCACTTGCTAGATAAAAAGAAAGAGGAATTTAAATTTTCCCTTAGCCCTGCCATTGTTCTTTCACAAACCTGTAGACAGAGCGACAGCTGATTCAGAGGCGGCTGTCAGCAGGGTTTGCTCAGGGCACGTGCTAAGCCAGCTCGCCTGTGAGGGCTGATACCTGAAATGTTTATTCCACATCTGGCGACTCGACAGCTTTTAGCAGCAGAGCTGATGTTGTTGGTGTGTGTTTTGGCAGAGTGGGTGGAGTTCACGCCGTACGAGGTGGGCTTCCTGAAGTACGGTGCCTTCATTCGCGCAGAGGATTTTGGCAGCGAGTTCTTCATGGGTCGCCTGATGAAGAAGCTCCCTGAGTCCCGGATCTGCTTCATGCAAGGTGACTCACCTGCCTGGGGGAGTGACAAGAATTTAATACAAACACTAATGAGTCTGGAAATTAGTCCCCAGCAACCTGTTGATCTGCACGTGGCAGCAGAGGCACTGGGTTGTGTCAGAAATGGTTCAGTATCTCTGCCCGCTGAAATTCAGCATGTCTCCTGAGATGCACTCAACTGCCCAGCTAGCAGAGGTGGTTTTATCATTTGGACTAAGATGAAATGAAACTAAATGACAAATAAGTTGTTATGTACCTTTGTGAGTGCTTTTGAATCATCGCTATTTCCCGTAGCTTCCAAAATATTTTGAAAGTTGGAAGCCTATGAGACTTTGTGAAAGCTGAAGGAAATGTTGAGAAGAAATAAATAGGGCAAGAAAGAGGGGAATCAGGGAAGGAGCTGGCTTAAAATATTTCTCTATCAAAGGAAAAAGGAAATGAAAATAGGAAAATTATAATGTACACTTTCTCAAAAAAAAAAAAAAAAAAAAAGTTGTTCCAAGTAAAACATGGTGGAAGGAAAAATAATTTGAAATCTCTTCTGAAATAAGTTTGCCTTCAAACTCAACTCTACCACCAAAATAGGTGTCTGGGCTTATATAAAAATTGGATAAAAATGTGAAAAAGTTGGAGAAGAGCCGTGGAAGGCAGTTTTTAAAAGAACTTCCTTGTGTTTACCTCAGTACTACTTATTATACCTTTCCCACTCCCTAGGAATGTGGAGTAGTATCTTCTCCAAAAACCTCTTGGATGCTTGGCATGCAGCTGACAATTCAGAGGACTTCTGGCACAGGTGGACCCAAGACAAAGTGACTGAAATAGGTAAATCTCAAGCACCTTTTGACTTATGGCCTCCTTCCTCCAGGTCCCTCTGATATGGTAGGTGTGCTCACATTTCTCATGTTTTGAGTTTTTCTGTCAGCCTGGTGCTCTCAGCCTCTGGCTATGGGAGGCACTGGGAAAATAAAGTGACTTGATACAAGCAACACACTGGCTACTCAGTAAAATAGTGAGATTGTTTCTAGAAGGAAAGACACCATCAGGCAGATCTTGATGGAAAGGAGATAGGGACGGATACATAAGGTGGTGCCCAAAGTGTTGTGTTAAAACACTTGGAAAGAAGAACTTCTGTCAAAGCCTCATGTCAACTATTTGTTAGCCAGAGAGAAGCTTGAGCACTTCCTTTTCCAATATGTTTCTCCTGCATAGTGCACCACTCCCTCAAAATCTGACTGAGCTGGAAAATTTAGTAGAGGTCAAAGGAAGTCAATGGAGAGGAGGTCTATTACACCAGCTGAGAGAGGCAGCTCTGTACTGAAAGACAATTCCTTGAAAATACTTATGAACATCTTCATGTTAAAATTCAGGCAAAGCCAGTGATTTCATAGTGAACAGACTTGAGTCGGGATTTGGTAGACTATGTTTTTGGGAAAAAAAAAAAAACACCAAACCCTTATGTTTGGATTTATATAAATAATTTGCAAGTTTGTGATGCCCCCACCTGGCTACAACCTCCTNATGCTGAGAGCTGTGCACACATGATTACTGTTGGTGCAGAAGTATCACTGACCCTTTCTCTTCTTTGTGCCTAGCCTCCTCTCAATTGTGGATATAATTCAATTGCATGTCATTTATGCCATATATCTCTAGAGGAACAACCAGACTTGCCCGAGAAGCCATACGAGATGGCTACATGCATGTTCACTCCTACGAGCGGCCTCTCCACGGCTCTCCGGGATATCCTGACGGACCGCCCTGCCGTCTCCAAGTACCACAACTTCCTGAGGGGCTTCCAGATGCACAACGAGTACATCCAGCAGGAGCATTTCGCAAAATGGAAAGGTGTGGACAGCACTCCTGCCTACATGCCTCAGCGGTCATTGGGGCAGGCACAGGGCTGGGATATAACAAGGGGCGTTTGTACCTCCTGAAGAGAAGTGAGTGGGTTTTGTGGTTACTTGTTAGTGCTTGCTGGGAGGAGAGGAGGAAGAACGAAGGTAACTCCTCACATCTTTCACTTCCAGTAACACAAATGTTCAATTTTTGTGTCATTTGGTACTGGAAGTCCTCACTGGGATGAAAATCACTGGGGTGGGGCTCTGCACATAAGGAAAACTTGCCACGGGTTTGGTGCTGTTCATGGGTTTGGAAAGACCAACAAAATGTGAGCGGAGAGGCTGAAGGGAGCTTTAGGATTGCTGCATGCTATTCTAAAGCAAAGGGAAAATCCTATCTGGGAGGGAAGCTTGCCTTCCTTCTGCTTTCTAACTTGACAGATGTCTTTCTGCAGTTTGCTAATAGCTCTGAATCTTTTTCTCTTTAGACACTTCGCTAGACACCTCTCCCAATGACCTGAGAGGCAACTCGGAGCACCTGGAGTTGGTGGATGCAGCTTTCTTCTTTGAAACCAGCTGTCCACCGCTTATGAGACCAGAGAGGAAAGTGGACGTCATCATACACTTAAATTACACCGGTGGATCACAGACCTTGGTGAGAAGCCTTAAAACTGTCTTTGTTTAGTAATGGCTTTTCCTTTGCTTTCCATAACTTTCAGACAGGTGGCTGTAAAACGTGAAACTCAGTGCAATTTAGTAACATGGAGTTTCCAAACCTTAGAATAAGAATGGAAATTCCCAGAGGGGAAAATATCTCTTTTTCTCAAACCACTTTTGAAATAGTTCTAAGTGCTTCACCAGTGAAATATAGAGCGGCACAGTGAAGTTACGATGGTTGAGCTGCAACTTCCATTGCAATTATATGTAAGATTTTATAGCACAAATATAGCTGGAAAAACTTAGTCTGTGACTCAGATGCTGAATTTAATCTGCATTTTCCTTAAACATATAAAAATTTATTTGTTTTTTTATTTTAATATTTGATTTTCTAACTGTCCAAGAACAACCTAGCGAGTGAAGAATTTCTTCATCTTTATTTTTATTTCTTTTAATAAATACAATTTTTCTCCTTATGTAGCAGGCTTGAAGCAACATATCAAATGCATTTACTATGTTTGCAGAAATCTCATTTGGTTAAAACGGTTATATAGATTTTGAAAGTGGCATTCACCATGTAAAAAGACAGATTTAGACTTCCAAATATATACTTGTAATTGTAAACCTGCCCCTGAAAGGAACCATAAAAAACCACAAAGTTCTCTGGTTAAGGTTCTGTCATTGTCTCAAGTGGAAGGTACTTTAATGCTGTTGTTACTCTGTGATGCCATGTGAAAAAAAAAATTGTCTCTGTACTGTAGTTGAAAAAGAGCATATCTAATAACTTGCACTACATTTCTTTCTTTTGCAAATATTTAATTCACACAAACTGAAGTGATACTTCAGTGTTTTGTTAGAAAATTTAACAAAGTTGGTCATCACAAAGGAGCTTTCTGATGAATGCTTTTAGTGCTATATTTTGAGACCTAAAATGTTAGCTTGAAATCTCATATTATTTCTAAAATTCAAAGTTATAGAAATGGATAAGTTGGTCTCAAACCCCTGCTAAAGTCTATTGAGGTCAACTCACAAGTTATACTGCTGTATAAACTTCATACAGTTATATTCCTATATAAACTGCTGTAACTTGATTGTGAATCTTACTGTCTTGGGCCGCAAATTTAGTTTTGTTTAGATCTAAATTTTTCTGACTTATTTCTACTTTAAGTAATGATGCTCTATAACACTCTTTGAATTCATCTGTTCTGTTCCTAAATCATATTCCCATTTTAGAGACATGCCTTAGTACATATCTAAACCCTCTTTACCATCTTGATATTGGGTGTTTTCCTGCAAGACTATTTTCAAATAGCTCCTTGGGCAACAGGAGAGCAGTCCCTGGGGCTGCAAGTGCTGACATTATTCCCAGAGGTCCTGCTATCAGTGTATTTTGTGCAACTTGGCATGAATTACTGGGCTTTGGCAGCAGCCTGATCTTGGGTATCTTTTCCATTCCTTACGCTGCTGCTGTTGGGCCATGACCAGCCCCTGGAGCAGGCTTGCAGATACTTCTCGGAGCAGGGAATTCCATTTCCCAGCATTGGACTGAAGGACGACGAGAAGAACCTGAAAGAGTGCTACATGTTCGATGGTGCAGAGACCCCGGGAGCTCCTCTGCTGCTTTATTTTCCTCTAGTGAATGACACTTTCCAAAGATATGTAGCACCTGGTAAGTTAACAGTACCCAGCTAATTTTATTGACCCAATGAAATTTCTTACTCTCTAGGTGTTTTTTCCTCATCCCAAAACAAAAATCCTTTGTTTCCTTGTTTCTACTAGCAAATACATTGCAAAATGGGATGACGCAAACTATTTGCAAAATCAGGTGAAATCTTGCGCATAATTTTAGTTTGAGTTTTGGTGCAATTCGGTGAAAGAGGAAACATGTTCCTGAAGTAGAGGAATGGGAACTAATTTCTTCTTGTGATCTCCAAAAGTTTACTTCAGGGTGTAGAACAAAGCATATTTTTCAGATTATGTATTTTTATGACAGTCAGATCTAGGGGAGAGAATTACCTGTACAGTATAGAATGGTTCTATGGAAGGCCACTGTGCTTTCTGTTTGGGCTGTTTAATGTGTTGGTTGTACACGCTGGAAAATCAAAGCAATAGTACACGAACTAATACAGTCACAGCATCCTTTTGGACCAGTATTTGAGATGCAGGCTTTGTTTTTATGATGACTTCCAAGGCTATTAATATTCTGCTTCCTCCTGTCTTATACATCTCTATTCCTTTTACTATTAGTATACATTCTACTCAAGAACCTGCAGGGTAAGACAAGCACCTGACATGCCGTGAGCTGGCCAGTAGAAGGTGCTGGTTGCAATGAAATGATGTTTAGCCACACTGTTTTTTTTAATTCCCGTAGGCTTTGTTCAGAAGTAGATTTTTCAGAGATCATAGCACTGCACTTGTCTTCATAGCAATCACATCTGTGACCTCTCTAAATTATTCTTGCCATAGTCTCTGAGTACTGTAATTCCCTGGGACCATACAAACACCTCCCTCTTTTTCCCTTGACAGGCATGTCACGTAGTGCTGCTGAAATGGAACTGGGCAAGGTTGATATCTCCAGTTTCTGCTCTCCATACTCAACAAGGGAGGTCTCGTTGAAAGCAGAAGATTTCAACAAGCTCCTGAAGCTGACTAATTACAACATCATGAACAATGAGAACATGATTCTTCAGGCCTTGCGCATGGCTGTGGCACGGAAAAAACAAGCTCTGAGCCGGCCAGTATCATAAGCATAGTCCTCTGCTTGAACAGCATCTTCCTCCCTCTTACTAAGTTATTTATCATGACAGCACAGAATTATATATCAAATGCAATAGCTACTTCACTGTTCTCGGCAGGTGCCATCTCTTTCTAAGTAAGTAGCCTTCTCAAAAAAGCAAACTTGAAGTATTTGTTTCAAAGCCACATGGTTCGGTTTACTAAGCGGTAGTTGCTTTTTGGTCAGGAGTTGTGATATCAAACATAGCAGTCTATGTTGTAAACACCATCTCACTGTGACGCTCAAGAGGCAAAGATTCAGCTGTGTGGGATAGGGAAATAGTTTCAACTCTCTCTGCAATCTCTTATTGTCTTGGTGGCTCGTTGTTAGTATTTTTAAATCTGCAAAATATTCTGGCATTTCGTTGGAACCATTGGTAGCAAATTCATAAAGCCACCCTCAGATACAGAAGGTGGTAACCATGCAGTATCAATTTAAATCATTTTACTTGGTTTTAATAACTTGAATTAAATGGTGTTCTACCTTTGAAGAGTTTTGTTTCCCAGGTGCTTTTTTGTTGTCAACTGTCATGAAATATATATATCTTATGAAGGATATTTAATTTTTCAAACTTGTGTTGGATGACGGATGCATGGATGGTGACCTTTTAGGTTTTTGATGACATCTATTCTTATAAATTAAATCAAACTTATGAATTTGTTTTGAAAGCCCATTGCCATTTCCTCTCACAATCAACTGTGTTCTGTCTCTGATCACGTGCGTGCGCTGCAGTTGTCTCCCTGAAATGCAGTTTTGCTTCAGCACCATCTGGGACTTGTTCAATGTAGTGAACTGAAATATTACTGAAAAAGCATGTGAAGGGGATTGCAGGATGTATGGTAATTCCACACAGAATCACACTGGAGAAATGGAGTCAGATACCAATATTCTGTTCACTTCAACACAGCTGTTAAACGACCATAAAATGTAAAATACAGCTGCTAGGTATGCTAGTACAAATTAAGATTATATGATTGCCACAGTCTAATTAGTTATTTGACAAGTACATTGAAGTGCAGTGGCTGAGGGGAAAAAGCGGATTTATACGCACATAGCATAAAAACATAACAGCTCTCAAACATCAGTGCGGTTGCCAAATAACAGAAGAAGAAATGCCCATCCTGGGAATGCACTAAACGATGCGTGCACACATCTGGTAAAGGACCTGATGAGCAACCCATTAACAAAAAGCAGCACTCCTCTTCAAGCTGTACAGGAGACCAGTTTGTAATGCAGAAAACAATCATCTGTCATTCCCAAGAAGCAAGAGTCTTGTCCACCAAAGCATGGATGTTGATCAACTGTCATTGCATACCTGAACGTGGATATGTAGCAGAATAAATACCTTACTTTTCTTCCTTTTCAGCTAATGAGACATTTCATAAGTAAATCCTTTGCCCTTTTGGACAGTTTTTCAGATGCTATGAAAAAATATTAACTGTTTGGATTAAAAAACAAAACAAAACAAAACCCCCAGTGTTTTGAGGACAAGGGAACCTACTCAAACACACTAAAGGCCAAGAAAGTTCCAGCAGAGAGACACATGTAGCTTCTGTTTCTAGTGTGAATTCTTCCTCAGAGGCGAGTTACTAGAGAAAGACAGGTAGTCTTTTCTAGAACTGGAGCTGGTTAAGAAGTTGTCTTTTGCTGTCTTTTTGGTGACAGTCCCACAGAAGCGTTGTGAAAGAAAGGCAGGTGCTGGCAGCTGGGAGTTTGCCAAAGGCCAGCCAGGATGAGACTCACAGAAGTGCCTCACCTCCTTGTGTAGCCTGGCCTAAAAGCAGAAGGCAAGAGCTATAGAAGAGTCTTTTCTCTCCACGAATTTCCCAATAAGATACATAGACAATTTCAACCTTATCTTCTAAAATTCTGTCTACTTTTTTATCTGAGAAGCCACTGATAAGCTTCAAATAAGGTGTCTGTACTGTCAAAATGGGCATCGTGACTGAATCCTTAATGTCTGCCAGGGAGGGTGTCATCATGTTTGTCAGAGTCCTCCTCTTACTGCAAAGACCTGGGTATTGCATGAGCTTTGCAAAGTCTGTGGGCTCCATGAGGTGCTCTGGTTCAGCTTCACTTTTCAGCTGTTGGCCCTCTTTGGGGATTTGTTTTGTCAGGATGAGACACTCTGCTTGACTTCGCCTGTGGACTTTTTGATAGTAAACGGTAAGCACCTATTCCTTCCTGGTTTTACCAGCCTCAGACTGGTCAGAAAACAC
Organism: Pelecanoides urinatrix; assembly: GCA_013400755.1. Classification (NCBI taxonomy): domain Eukaryota; kingdom Metazoa; phylum Chordata; class Aves; order Procellariiformes; family Procellariidae; genus Pelecanoides; species Pelecanoides urinatrix. The sequence goes on from VZTQ01011391.1 coordinate 309,679, forward strand.
ATATTTCTGAGACAAGGGAAACAGTTGTCTGAGGATCCCTCCTACAGCCTGCTCCACCTTCTGCATGTCCCTTGTCAGAATTTGTGATGCACCCTAAAATCTCAGACAATCTGAACCAAACCAAATAAAAGTTTCTCAGACATTGGCACAACGTTTTGTGTCACTGGGTTCTCCATTTGCTGTACGTTCGCACGAGATGTCTTGTCTCAGATGCCTGTGCTGGGACTACTACTAGGTCCTCTTCTAGCAGAGGCACTTGACAGCCAGTGTCTGGGACAGGCTCCCTCCAGCGCCATGTTCTGCAGCACCTGCTGGGGAGGAAACTCCTGTAAAGAGGTCCCCTTGGGTAAGCAAGGTGATAGAGGCCTGGAGATCAATCCTCCTTTTTTCTTTCCTAGAGTTATTCAAGAAGTAGTTGTTTCTCAGCTGTTTTCAGGGCAGCCAGCCATTTCCTACCTCTTTCTCTACCTCAACTAGATGCTCCTCAGTGTTGTTTAGTTAGAGTTGTGTTTTGTTGAGTTTGGTGGGGTTTTTTTCCCCCTGTGGGCAGACATCATCTTCCATAGTCTTGATGCTACCATAGCCCTTCATTTCCAGGTCGGACTTTCTCAGGGGAACGGCTCAGGAAATATCAGTTCAGTCTCTGCAGAAGCTAACAAAACAGTCCCGGTTTAGCCACTTTCAGACCAGTTTTTCTCAGTTTTGGGACAAATAGCCAAAGCTGGTTATCTGATTCAGGGTCTTTTTTTCGCCAGACACAATGTTAATGGGAATGTCATCTTGTGTGACTTCACATCTTCAGTCAGAAGAGTATTGAGGGTAGATCCCTAATCCTAAAATCATTGATGATGAAAGTAATTTTCATTCAGTGAAAAGTTGTAAGGCCAGAACTGACTCTCTTTATTGTGTGTTTTCCTGATACATGTGTAGAAGGGGAAGACAGGTCATGGGTACTGTGAGTGTATAGTGTCACCTCCTGCAGCCCTCAAGCAGTCATTTCATATCAGACAGCTGGGCATGTTAGCAGCTGGACCTGTGCAAGAGCTATTCACCTGTGTATCTGCTGCTGCACCGTTTTCTGCCAGAAAATGGAAAAGTTGTGTGTAATTTTTATATCATAATTTGATGACACTGCATAGTGTTTAAGACATCTAGATGTTAGCACTTAAAAAGAATCAATGTATGCCCTAATTTGCAGGAGCATTTGTTCTTTTTGTCTGGGTTTATTCAGAAGTTTTGTGTTTGTGGAAGGGTTCTGAAAGCAGGAAAATGTATATCCACCTGACAAGTATATGAATGAAAGTGGGGAAACATCTACCAGCAAGTAACTCAACCCCCCCCTACCTCCAAGAAAAGGAAAATAAATAAAATTTTGTTGAAATAGAACGTCTTTCGAAGTTATTTTGTCCACAATACTTTTGGCTATATATTGAGGTGCTGTAGAGCTCTGTTTTTCTCCAGCCTACAGGTAGCTGCTATTATCTTCTCTGATTTGTGCATTGCTTAGGCTGCCAGGTCATAGGTATCCATGCATAAGTGCTGTGTGTTATCACTCCCATATCTTAAGTAGCTAATAACTCTTGGCACCTTGGTGCGTACAGCCTTCCCCCAACACACACCTCAAATATCCCTCCCCTTCTCTCTTCATACTTTCCCTTTCAGGCAATGAGGAAGGTGGGGCATAGATAAGCCACTTGCTCCGCGGCAGGTGCCTCCTTAAAGTTTGCAGAAGTACTTCGCGAGTCACTTGCTGTTGCCTCTAATGCTGAAGTGACATCTGTGTCTGACTTGTATGCAGCTGGGAGCACGATGGGATCATACTGGAGTGCTCGTGAGGTAAGAAGAGGCAATTCAGACCATAATTCATTAGAAGCCGAAGGTGACCTGAGGTGGGTTTGTGATTGGGATTCTGGTGCCTAGAAGAGGACTTGGGAACTGTTAGTCCACATTCATGTATGTATTTGCTTATTTATGTCAGGCTGACAGATAGCTTTGCTGATATTGTCTGCCCTGTGGAGGCACTTTTGGCGGTGGAGGGAAGTTCAGCTGCAGTGAGTGATCCACGGGGAGGCTGGGAAGCAGTCTGAGGTGCCTCACAGGAGCTTGCTGTGGATTTGGGCTGAATCTGTGCTTTGATGCAAGCATTATGTAAGCTGGGCTCTTCCACAGTGCAGCATCTGCCAGCTATGAGTATTGTCACACGCTGTGCCACCAGCCGCCTGGTAGCGGTGTACCCAGGAAAGTCACTGACTAAAAACAGTGGTTCATTATGGACACAAAGATGGTCCTAGTTTGACACTGCATGGCTGACATCCAAGAAAGTCTTGACTTGCCCTTGTCCATAATGTCTAAGACTGTTTTTTTTATTATTACTTTTTTTGTGGAACATAACCAGGTGGGGAAAGCCCTAAAACTGCCTTTTGGGCTCCAAGGAGTCACACGCTCTGTCCTCTCCTCGGCTCTGAAGTTAACCTCCTCTTTGACTATGAGCAAGTTATTAAATTGTTCTGTGCCCTGCTTCCCCTGCTGTCAAATGGAGATTATAGAGCTTCCCTCCATAACATGGATGTGCGTTAGCATAAGCATGCACTGGTGCTTGGACACCTCAAATGTGGCATCCCCATGGCTTAACAAATAAAAAGCGTGCATGTCTAACCAAACTGTTTAAAGAAACACTAAGGGTCTACAGGTTCCTCCTTTTGAAACGAGGGGAGAGTAATGAACAGTCTGACAAAGGTCTTTGTGTGGAAACTACGTGTACAAAGCAAGGAATGGGACTGTCCTCTTTCCTCGTCCCCCTGCCCCCTGAGGCAGCCTCATGAGAAAGAGTAAAAGCAGAGGCTTCTTGGTGATGGGGGGCAGGATAATTGTTCCAGCCAGAACCTGAATCCAGATGGAAGACGTTAAAACATGCCCTTCTGTTTTGGAGTAAGCCATAAAATACGGACCAAAGTCGTAACTCAAGAGCGGTAGGGGAGTTTGCATCCAGCTGCTAAGCTGGGTCAATTCCTAACTGGAAAAATAAGAGAAGTGACATAATCTTCCTAAAGGATTTAATGGAGTAATTTTGCTAGCAGAGAGTGGGAGCGGGATCAGGTAACGACTTCCAGTGGAGCAATAGCTAAAGTTTCAGGTACTAAAATCTGCAAGAATTAATAATTTGTTTGGGTTGTGTCTAGTTATTTGTCTTTCCTTCTGTGCTTGACATTTCAGCTAATGATCCTTTTCACAAATATCCAGCATCTGGTTTGGGTGGGGAAGTTTTGTTAGCATCTCTTCCGAAGTTGTTTTCTTTTGTGCAGATTCTGCTGCATTTGTGCTGGTGGTGCCTCACCGAACAGTTTCATTTTCCTCTGGGGTCATGATTCTTTTGAACATAACTAAGACATTGAAATCTACAGCATCATGATTATACATTTTACCACGAATTGTTTCTGTCTCCTAATGGTTATTTGTATCCTCTCATTTTCTTCTTCCTGACCACAATAGCTGAGCACCTCACAGCCTTTCATGTATTTGCTCTCCACCATTTCTGGGAGCAGTTCCTGATAAAGATTTTAAATGGAAAGTTGGAATTTTTACTAAATTAAATTATCTGCTTTCCATGTGAAATTTCAACTGTTCAAGAGAATGGAAAACTTATTTTGTTTTTGTCTACAGGCGTTTCATGGAGGGGTTTCTCATGCACACTCATTCTTTGCTAGCTTATTTTTCTAGCTTAATTATTGATAAAGATTTCTTTTAAATTAAAATATCCTGTCATGTAATGCAAGCATTAATTTTATTTAAAACCATTTTACTGTGCTATCCACTCTAATGTTATTTGGTCCATCAATAGCCTACATAGACAGAGGAATATTTCCTCTTTTTCTGCCTCTTTTTTTTAACTCTACATAGACATGGTTTTAACTTCCAAAGCAGTGCAGGTAGTTCATCTTCCAATTTTGCTGCATGGCTTTGAAAATTGCAACACGCACTTATGGGAGGGCATGTCTTATGAAGCATAAACAATTTAATATTCATGCAGGTAATAACTTTGTCATTTTCCTGCAGAGTGAAGAATGCCCATGCTGCTCACTCTCTGTAAAAATCGTAAGAATGAGAAATCTGAGAAAGGCAGATCTGTGTGAGTATCACAGTCTTTCCTTGCGGTTCCCAGTAGTTCTGAAAAGCAAAGAGCATAAGCAAGCGCTGTAACTTGTATCTGTACATGAAATGTCACCATGGTTTCAAATATTGATGCATATTTGAATTCAGACTATTCTTGGAATACACTTTTGTATAAACAATATCTTCCAGCTTAAAGAATGTTACTATTAGTGGAAATACGTAATGTCTACCATGGTATACTGCGAAGTGTCTTAACTGCTAACAAGCTTCAGAGCCAGTTTGGCTGAACAATTTCAGCTGTTAATTCTCAGTTGCAGTTTTTGATGTGCTGCAACGCAGGCTGACCTCTGCTTCTCGACAAAAATGCCAGCACTGATGTCGAGTGGCTGCCAGAGCCTGTGGGGTAACATGGGACCTTTGGTATCATCTCCTGTACCTGTCTGGTTTTTGCAGAAAGTAGAAATACATACAGGCACCTCGGAATTTCTATTTGCTTAAAAAAAAAAAAAAAAAAAAAAGGAGGAGCATTATACAGCTTATTTAGAAACAACTTTTTTTCTGTCAGATGTTTACTGAAAGGTATTTGAAATACCAGGCTTTCAAGGCAAAACCAGTACTATTGAAATGTTTCTGGGGACTTGGTGGAATGGGTGGAAGTAGAATTGAAGAGAGGGAATCTCAGCGGTTACTTAGGTAGGAGAAAGCGACCTGAAGGTCAACTCAAATATCTGCCTCAGAGAGAAAGAACAAGGCAGGAACGCAATGGAGAGGAAGTTAATACATACCTTCTCATATTAAGTAAGACCAAGTGAACTCAGCAAGAGCATTTCCCTCCATAGAGATTCAATTCTTGCTTTTCTACTGTTGAGCCTAGCACAGGAATTTTCTTGAAAACAGAAAATCTTCAGAGAAGAATGAAAGGATGGTTCAGTTCCCTCTCTGTCTTTTTAATGTCAGTTCAGCTGTTTTTTGGCATAAATGATACCAGCCTAAGGGAATGCCTAAATTGCCCTGACAGCCAATAGCCTCAGGATAACCACCTACAGAGTTGATAACCTGATAATCTGCCTTTGGCCTTAAAATAAGGGATGTTTATTTCTCTCTCAGCATTTTATAATGATTGGAAATGACAGCCTTTACATTCTTAAGGACCAAAGAACTTCCAGAAATCCATAGCTATTTATCTTAGTTCTTTATTTTTTACTGGTCTTTATCCTGTATTTTTGTTTTGAGCAGAGGTTTGACTGCCTGATTGCAGGTGTGAAGCTGTATCACTGGAGATTTGCTTCCAAAGCCAGATGTGGAGAAAGGTCTTTGCTGGCAAGAGCCAAAAGAAGCACTGCTACGTGTCAGGGTTTGAGAGAAGCAGCCTCGACCACGCCCCATCCCAGTTGCCTTTCTTTGTCGTGCAAGAGCACCACGTTTTATGCTCTCTCAGAGCACTTAATTTTGTTAGTGGATCCATGCCTGGTGGTGTGATACACATCACAAGAAATGAGACTGTGTTAAAAAGCATTAAATTGAATTAGAAAAACAGTGTGAGAGTGTAGTAGGAACCTTTATTGGCAGCCCTTCCATTCTTGACAAAAATGTTGTGCAGAGAGGTTTTAACACCTAAACAATGAGAGAATTCCTCAGAGGAAGAGATCCAAAGGCACGCATTAAAAACCTCTGCCATGGAAGAGAAAGGTATTGGCACGTACAGCAAAGTTCACTTTGTAGTCTATACCAAGTTCAGAGTGGTTTAGGCTGAAGTGCATTTATGGTCAGTGAGACAAGTGGAGACTTTGAAAGCAAATTGGGGAATCCTAATCTATGCATTTCATTGCACATGAAGAGAGTCGCTTGAATGTAGCAACAATGATTTAAGAAGAAAGTAAAAGTAACTAGTTAGGCCTACATATCTGTATTTCTGTAGATATTTAGTTTCCTAAAATTAGTCTTTGCTCAAAAATAATTTTTTTAAAAAATATTTTTATGGGAATGTATTTGTCATGTAATTCATGTGTTTATTCAAATATTTGTAAATATTTGAAATATATTTAGCTTAAAATGTATTTTAGGAGGAGGAGAATCTGTTGTGTTTCCCACTCATAGTTACTTCTGTTAGTCACTATTTCTGTACAACTTAAAGCTGTTAAGAGAGACAGAGATGAGGACAGAGAGCTGAAAGAGGGCACAGAAATAGTTCAAACTGCAAAGAGCCATCTGTGCTTTGCTGGAGTCAGAGTCTGATTAGACCAAGCTGTGGTTTTTGGAAGACTGCCTGTCAGAGATGAGTACGCTTTGCTTTTCTCCAGCTGTGGCAGTGCGCGGCTGAAGTGTCCCTGTTGTGCAAAGGACTGCTACCCACAACCCGTGTCCCTGCCTCCTTAGACCTTGCACATGTCATATAATATAGGACATGTTTTTTTTATTATAGGATAGCTGTGGCAATCATCTATAATCATGATCTCCTGACCTTTTCACTTTGTGTCAGACAAAAGATTGTATTTGTACATGGTGTGAGCATAATGACAAGAATTAGGCTACTAATGTGTGTTAAAATCAGATACGAATAAGGCTTACTCATGAATCAGAAGGATTTGCTCCTACATTATGTAGGTTATCAGTCAACTACAATCTGAGTAGTACATATCATTCCCAAGACACTTGCTGGGCAAGTTTGAGTTTCGCTAAATTTTCCCTGTCAAAAGTCATAAGAACAGCGATACCAGACCGGTCCAAAGGTTCATCCAAATTGACAGTGTGTCCCCAGAATTGACCTATAATAAATGCTTTTGGGCAGGGCAAACACCAAGGCATGCTTTTCCCTGCCCTGCTCTCCCAAGAGATCTGCGGTTCATGAGGTCTCTGGCTCAGACATCTGGCTCCTGAGTCAAAAGTAGTGTTTACATTTTATTGCTGTACCCAAAATGCTTGGCATTTGGAGGCCACTAGGGATTTTACTTTGATATCTTTCACCTCACTTTGCACTGGACCAGAATCCAGATGCTCTTTCTCAGTGTCATAGGAAAACACCAAGCCCAGTTTCAGGGTGTTATTCTTCAGGGAGGTCTATATATTTATATTGCTAATTAAAGAGTTACAGATACTTCTTTTTTCTCTTCTTTGCCTTGCATGGGCAGCAGAAATGCCTACTTGAGAAAAGCTGGCCCTTTTGAGGCTGGTCTGAGAAGGCCTTTTCTGCACATTAGTTAGGGTTAGCTCTTACACAAAGACAACTGCCCCCTTGTATCTATTCCAAAAACAGCAGAAAACTTATCATTAACCGCTGCATGACTGCAGCTGTCTCTTGCTTTAAAACTGTGGAAGCTTTGTGGCTGTCACAAACCTTCATAAATGCATCCACCAGTCCTGCAAAATCTGGATTTGCTGCCTGGATGGTGCTTTCTCTGCAACTGTACAGGATGGTATGAGGAGATTTTGGAGAGAAGTGTTTTATTGCCCATAGTCTGAACATTGTCACCCAGCTAGGCTGGCCGGAGGCATAGGCAACATAGGGAGCCATTGGCAGAATCAGGAGGAAGAGTCACAAGCTGAGGTGACTGGGCTCTCCACGTTCCTACATCCCCATTGCAGTGCACAGGGACGCAAGAATGGCTGTGCTGGATCAGCCCAAAGGTCTCTCCTGCCCTGTGTTTCAGAGCGGCCAGAGGCAGGTGCTTGGGGAGGAGTATAGGGCAAAAGCATACAGTGCTCTCTGCATGATGTGCTCTCCCAGCATTCGATCACTTCAGAGCTGTAATTTCCAGGCCAAATATAGTTTTTTCTATGAATGCAGCAACACATCCAGTATCCTCTCGAACCTACATAAACTCTATGTATCAGCAACAGTCTTTGTCCAGCCTTTGCTTTCTATGTCACCAAAAACCTTTGTTGCAATCTCAATGCCTCATCCTTGTAGTGGCAAAAATCAGTTTTGCCTTCACTGCTGAAAGGCTCTGAATTTGTTCTGCCATCCAGTGACTTCCCATGACCTTCCTTTACTTTCCTTGTCAGTTGGCGTAGTGGAGATTGACTTTCAGAAGGCTTCCCACGTGTGGGAAGGGATCGATTGTTGCAAAACTCTTGTTTGCTAAGCGCTGGTCCACCAGCCAAGTTTGCTGGAAGAGGGCATAGCTTTCATCTTCAAGTTCCCCCACCCATTTCTTCACAGACCCCCTTGAAGACACCATTTAACCATGGGAGACTTTCTGGAGAGACTGCTCCGCTGGCCAAGCACCACTGCATTTCACCCCCTGTGTGCCGATTATAACAAGAACTAGACGCATGCGGTGTCAAGTCCCCAGAGCAGATCTTGTTTTCAGCGTGGCTGCCCAGACCTGCCCGCCGGAGCACACCCGGCGCTGGCTGCTCCCGGAGGCTGCCGCCGCAGCAGGGCACGGGCTGCCTCGCGCAGCTGCCAAATCCAGTTGAGCGCGACCCTTTTCTCAGTGGCTGAGTCCGCTGGTCTTCCAGGAGGGAAAATAAATATCTTCTACACTGCAAACTGACACCTGTGGAAGAGAAACCTCTTTGTTTCATGGACTACGAGTGAAATATGAAGTAATGTTTTCTATATACATGTATTTCACAGAAATATTCCCTTCAGGAGACAAAAAATGTCTTTAAAAATATTCGCTTGCCCTACTGTGTATTTAGCAAAGTCCAAGGCTCCAGAAAGCTTTTCCTGGGATGCCCTACAGCTACTTTTTTTTTTTATTTAATATGACAAGCTCATTCTCATTAGCATTTTCATTAGATAAAACCTTAGGCTTCTCTTTAACTACAGTATTAAATCTGATTCTTGTTCAATCTGGGCCTTGTTGCTGTGTAATTTCATAGCAAACTCCCAAAACTAGACTGTCCAGTGATTTTAAAAGTCGGAAGGTGGTATTACTAATGTTTTACCTTATATCACCTAAATCCTGTGTAACATCATCATAATAACAAATTCCCTTTCATTGCCATGTTCTCTAAAGGAAACCTGTGTGTGGAAAGGACTGACTGAAGACACACGCACACCACAAGCTGCGTATACTTCTTCTTACCTGTTTCATTGACTGTCGCACCAACGTAAGGGGGGCAGGCAGGCCGCATGGGCAGTACCAGCAGGCAGTCTGATCAGCCAGCGCTAATGGCGTGTTTGCTTTTAGGGTGAAATCACTTCCCTGCAAAATGGATGCGGTCACTGACTTTTGCCATGGTTGAGAGAAATCCTGGGACACGGTCCTTTGAAAAAGAGCACTGATGCCTTTACAAGGCATCTCATCTAAGTTCCAGTACTATACCAGCTACTAGGAAGAAAACGAACTCTATGCCAGCCAAAACCAGCACAGTTGCATTTGCATTAACGGAGAGAAATCCTAAAAGCAGCCCAGGACAAACGCTTGGCGATAGGAATCTGCACAAGGACAGAGAAGTAGTTACGTGGGTAGCTGCCAAGTTGCAACAAGGCCTGTAAACAAGGATTTCCTCACTGGTTAAGAAACTGAAACAAACAGGTATAAAAGCATCTGTTAATCACCAGAAGCTCCTCCCTGTGATGTCATATCCTGAAGCGGAGCTTTTCTGACTGTTTTTGTAAGCTGGTTAGATCAAGATCAAGAGCTAATTGTGTAATTACTAAGGTACCTGCCAAATTGGAGCCCTGTCCCTGACTGATGTTCATAATAACAAAGTCATAACCACAGTTAATATAAGTAACAAATTAATGGACAATCTCAATTAATATTATGTGAATCAACTTCACAGTTGCAGTTGTTAACAACTTCTGCTCCTTTCCATTCAATCTTCTGTTTGCTTTTATCCACTTATGTTACCCAGCTCTGCTCCCACTCTTCCTCAGTTCATTGCTACCATCTAAACACATGCAAAAACCTAGTTTCCCTCAGATCACACATTTTGTGCTCTCTAGTCTACGAGATTATTTTGAGGGTTTTCCCTTTCTCAAGTCTTTCAAGTATTGTTGGCAGAAACGCCATGATGGAGTGTATTGTGTAGTGTATATTGTATTGTATGCAGTTATATTGTATTGTATACATGGTAAGAAGTGTGGAGATGAAAAGCCTGCGCTGTGCCTTCATAGTATCATAAGCTGCCACTAAAAAGGACCATGCTATGTATAATCAAGGAGCTCATTAATATGTTATATGTTTAGGGATCTTGATCAGGGCACCTTCTTATAGCTGTGGGAATAACTGCATCTCTACTACTAGGTATCAATGGATTGTACATAGGTACACGTGCATCTTCTCGCAGCCATGCTGGCTTCTGTGTACTTCTGCGTGCGAGAACAGAAAGTTGTTCTGGTGGTTAAAGGTATTATGTGCGATGTTCCCCCATGACTTCCCCCAGACTCCTGGTATAACCTTGGAGAAGATAAGTTTCCTCAAAACCTTAGTTCCTCATCTCTAAGGCAAGGCATGCAGCAAGGGCATTAGGAGCCCCACAGGGGCATTAGGATGGTGAACTGATTACTGGCTGAAGGACTGGTAAAAGGAGTAAACAACTTCAGGTAAATGTTGGGCTCATCTCTGTCTCAAAGGCAAAGGTGAGAGCAGCTACCGTGCTCTAATACCGTGCCAGCACGGGTGGTATTGCAGCTGTTGTCCTTCAATGAACAGGGATGATCTTTAAAGCCTTTTGTGCCTACATGTTCCTAGCAGACTTTGTTATTCTTTTGTTTTGAGGAGGTGTCTAATTAACAAGTGGTTGAAACAGGTTTTCAAATGTTTTATAATTTTTTAAAATGCCAAAACCTGGTTTAAAACAGGTTTGAAAAGGGCGGAGGCAATGGAAATGAACACGGAAGAAGCTTGGGTGGAGAAGAGAGGCTGGAATGAGTAGGTGACGATGCCAGCAATGTAGAACCACATAGTGCTTTGAGAGGACACAGGTCCATGCAGCGATTCATGATCCTTCACTCCTCCTCTGCCATTTGGCTTGCAGAGTTAAAAAGCAGTGGCAGACTCTGCTCAGGACGTGACTGCCTAGTTTGCACTCGGAAAGTTCCAGCAGGCCTGGATGGAGGTTTCTGCAAGAGCTGAGACACATTTCATGGAGTGCTGTGCTAATAAATAACACAGACAGCACAAGACTAGCATGCAGTTTCTTTCAAACGTACGTGAACAACTTCAGCAGTTGTACACAGATAATGATGATGAAGTATGTGCTTTAATTTCTGAATAGGCTTTCTATATTTACAAATTTCTTTGGGCTGCGCTGTGTAATACTTTCTCACCGCTTACGAAACTAAGTTGAGCATTGCCTTTTCCCTTGCTTAGAGTCTCCCACATCTTCTTAAAAGTTATTGTACCTTGGCGTTTTTGATCATCCTTGATAAGGACCATATTTTACTTTATATCCTGCTTATTATTGCACAAGCATGTATTGAGTTTAAGACCAAAGTATACTTTGCTTGACACTGAACAGTAACCACAAACTGAGTATCAGCAGTATCCTGTGTTTACAGGACTATTAGTGGTTATATGTGGGACATTCAAAGAAGTTCATAAAGAATATGAAGATTGATACAGACATTTACTTATTGCTTCAGGATTTTTGAGGTATTCCTTTGATGAGGAGAAGAAGGTACAACTCCTCATCTTCAGTATTTTATTGTGAAAAATACTTTAAAATGCATTTTTGTTCATTGATTCCCAATAGATTTTCTTATACACTGTTAAGGAACCTGTAGAACCTATTCTAGTTCTGTCCTGGTTTCATCAAGACAGCAGCACCTGCAGTTCATCCAGTTATGCATTAAGCAGTGTGACTGATATCTCTAATCAGTGATTCATTCTTTCCCGTACCCTCTGAGCAGGGTCCTGTTTTGCTTTACGCATCTGTGCTCTCTCAGTGCTCTTTCACACACGTCTAGATGAGTGCTGCCGAGGTGAGCTGTACGCTAAAAGCACAATGTCATAAGGCCTGTGGTATGTCTTAGTCCCCATGGAGGTTTATTCTGAAGACTCAGAGCAGTGCAGGGAAAGCCTTGCCCACAGGCGAGATTCACAGAGCTTGAGGACATTTATCAGCGATGGTGTCCAGAGCGGAGCTTCAGGCAACCTTTTTGCTGAACCGAGGACATTGATTACCTTGTAGATAAGGACCAAGAACCCAGATGTGATTTGCTATTATGTGGGAGGCCAATGTAAAGCAGAGAGGCTAGATTTAACATGGCAGTGATAGTCCACATTGCTGAAAAGATACGTGAGGGTGTCCACGGGGGACTACGGCTTCTCTCCTGGCACTTTGTAGGGCTGTATCCTCAGCAGGAGCCAATAAAGTAGTGCTGCAGTAGTAGCCAGCAAAGGTTAAAAGTAAGATTCACTCACAAATGTTGGTGCTGGTGTTTGCATCATATTCTGCTATTAAATTGGCAATCTTTTTGAATGTCTGTCTGGCAAAGGTATTCACCTCTTCGTATTTGTTCAGGACCAATCTTGACTACCCTTTTTTAAAGAATTCCCTTTCAGTTCAAGAATGAAAACTAGACAAAAGGGGTCTTGGGTATAAACGCTGCTTGTAAGTCAGATATATCAATTCTTAATGCTTTCATTCATTCTTACTCACAGGGAAGTTGCTGTAGAGTGCCAGATCAGTTGGGAGTCCTGGAGGACTCCAGCCAGAATATAAACTCTGTGAAAATAGGATTAGTTGTAGTCTTGTGATAAAAGACAGTCTGGAGGCTGTGTGTTTATCTGTGGCTTACTTTGATGTGAAAGAAACTGATGGTGACATCTTTGTAGAACAGACGTATAAAATGTGAAGACTTGGCTGCCAAAAGCAAAGCGCATGTTGGCAACGCATCCAAGTCTTAGTATTTATGTCAGGATGAACCATTGCTGCAATGTAAGCTTTTAATCTGGGCTGAACAAACTCTCTCTTTAACAAATAAACCAAAAGAATCAAACTGTAATCTTCACCTGTGTGTTATGCCCTGTAGGTCCAAAATTTAGTTCACAAAATGGTGACTGACATTTACAGGCTTTGGGCTGAATTCTCAGGCACGCAAAGACCCATTTACATTGTGGTGTAAACACTCTTGCTTCCAGTGAGTTGTTCCAGTACGTTATGGAATTTTTCTTACCAAATTAACTTATCAGCAGTGACATCTTTACCTTCATATTGGCTGCTGCAAACCGTCATGTGAGGGAATGAAGTGACATTGCACCCTACTTTTATTACTTAGTTATAACAATGTACCTTATTATTCCATGCTATTTCCTTAGCATAACTCTTCCATCCCCACCATAAAAACCAAAGAACGTCTACAGGTATCTATTTTTATTTATGTGTACAGAATCTACAGCAAACTCCTACAGATTAGCAGTGCTAGCTGCTTCCTATGAGACTTTGGGATATTTTTAACCTCACTCATGATATTTACAAGCAGTTTTTCTGGTTTTCAGAAACTCCAAACCCAGTGAAAGAAAAACACCTCATGCCAGTCAGCTGACCTTGTCTTTGCTATCATATTGAGCTACAGCTTTTTGGGAGCTTCCCATTCAGTACCAAATTTTACTAGCAAAAAAAGATATCTAGGAGGAGTGTCCCTCCCTAGAAGAACTCCCATAAAGTTTGTCATTTAGTAGCAAAGTTTTGATTTCAAAACTCTGAATCTCAATTAAAAAATTAAAATTGGAATTACTGCTGCAGTGTACTGTTAGTGCTGCAGCTTAGCCTCAGTTCCTGCACAAGATTACGTCTCCCATGATGTAATCATGTATTGCTCCTGCTTTTTCAGAAAAATCTGCCTGGAGGAGAATATGAGAAAAAGTACCATAACTACATGTTTTCATAAAGCATGTCACAGGCATTTCTGAGTCAAAATAATGATGTTTAAGGCAAAAAAATATATTAGTTTTAGTTACATGTTAAAAACATTTTTGTTTCTATTCCCTTACTGGTTGAATAACATTCTTGGGAATATTTTCAGAAGAAAGAAAATTTGTGAGTGTTAATCTGTTGGTTCAGCTGCTTCTGGTATTGATTTTGTTCCCACTCCCGTTTTGTTCGAAATCCGAGGCACTTCTGTGTACTGCTTGCAGCCTATTTCCAAGTCTGTTTCCATGATGTTTCCCTCTGATATAAGTTTCTTCAGATGCCCAACAGTTCTAACTACCAACAGGGTCGATGTCTGGCCAAGACCTAATTTTCACTTAGTTTATTTTTAAATGGAAATGAAAGAACTTTTGAAAAAATATTTTCCAGTGATAGATGTGAGATTGCACCACATAACACTGCAAGAGGGTCTGAGGTGGAACGAAGGAAGTCTGACCTCTTAATAATACCTCTTGGCCAAAAATATGTGGCTTTTTTGTTCCTGCTGACTGACACTCTGAGAGTGGGAAGAGTGAAATAGTGGCAATGCTTATGAAAAGTCAAAAAACAGGCGTACCTATGAAAATACATGATTTCTAGTTCCACTTTACCCAAAACGAGCATGTATAAGGGTGTTCTATGCCTCTGTGCCTCTATGCCACAGATCTATGACATCTGTGCCTCTGTTAGCATGAACAAATCTTCCAAGAACAGCTACACATAACCAAAATGCCACCTAGTTAATATAATTTATCCCCTGTTGCTTCATGGAGGAGTTGGGGTGGATGGGAGAAGTTGTAGCACAGCTGTCTGAGCATCTCTGCATTATATTGTGTTCCTTTTTGTATTGTTTCCTTTTGACAATTGTATTGGGATGGTACATGGAGGCTCTAGGTATGGATCTAGGCCTTGTTACGTGGACCCTGCATGTTTTTGGAAAGGAAAGGTGGCAGCTTTTCCAACGAACTTACAGTCTTACTTTATACGTGTCAAAGAAGGAGGTTTGCAATTGTTTTGGAGACTGCGCCCAGATATCTGGGAATTGATCTGGGCTGGTGTACAGTATAAGGGTGTCCTATCACTTCCTTTCCTGACAGTCAAGGCTGGCAGGGAGACCGGTTAGTTGGTTTCCATGTAATGTAATTGACGTGACATGATTATCCTGTTTATTGCCTTCCAGCATAAACATGGGCATCACGTGGCAGCAATTCCATATAACACCTTGTAGGTTCACCTGGGCTGGTCCTCTTCTCCTGAAGCAGGATCAAGTTTACCTTATCTGTCACTCTTTGTTACGTTTCTGGGTACCAGTACCCTCTGAAATGAATTACCTAGAAAATTTATAAAATCTCTCTCGCTAGAGCTAACTCTCTTAGAGCTGGAGCAGTTTTCCTAATATTTGTCTTTGTTTATTTACCTCTGGCCACACAAAGCCACTGATCATTGTCCTCTTTGTACATTACAGAACTGACTATTACCATGTTATTTGACAGTCTTTGTTGTTATTGAATCAGCAAACTCAATTCCTTCAGCTCTTTCTCATATGCCAGGCCGTCTAAGTCAATCCTCTTCAATCTGGACATGTTTAATTTTACTAGCTGGTAACGGTCAAAATCTTTTATGGTGGAGGGAGGTAGAGATTGGAAGAGAACTGGAACATGGAAGACACTGAGCATCCACTTGCTCCTGTCCAGGGCTGGGAGGGTATACGAAGAGATCTCAGTGATAAATCTCATCATCTGCACTTACGTTTAATATTGTGTATTTGGGATCTGGTCCAAAATTTATCTAAATCTGTGCTGTATGTATAAGTTACCAGGTAAGTCCTGCAACATTATAGGTCTGGACATAATTTGTTCTTCATGCCGTGGCCTGACTGTAATTGCTTGTTTTCAGATTCAAATATCTTTGTCTCTATCTGCATCTATCAGCCTCAAGTTGCACCAGGGGAGATTTAGATTGGATGTTAGGAAAACTTTCTTCACCAAAAGGGTTGTCAAGCATTGGAATAGGCTGCCCAGGGAAATGGTGGAGTCACCATCCCTGGAGGTATTTAAAAGACATGTAGATGTGGTGGTTAGGGATATAGTTTAGTGGTGGCTTGGCAGCACTAGGTTAACAGTTGGACTTGATAATCTTAAAGGTCCTTTCCATTCTAAATGATTCTATTCTATTCTATTTGCATGCTTGTCTTGGGCTATGTTGAGACTGAGGCCTTGCTGGTTGCTGAGCTGGTGTTACATGTGACTCATCAGGTTGTGGGACTTTGTTGTTGCTCTCATTAAGGGTGAACAGCCTTGCTAAAGACTGGACTAACTTCTCAAGTTGGGTATAGGTCTACTGTGTTCAGAGGGGATGAAGGACTGAATAGAGATCCCGCCACAGCTCTATCTAGATCAAGATTATAAGTCACAAGTTTAGAGCTTCTTTGATACTCTGAAAATATCAAATGCCTGTTTTCTAAATCAGGATTAATAGCTAGTATGTACAACAAAGATATATACCAGACCATAAATGAACAAATTCTCTAAACTACACATGTATCAGTAGTCCGTAACCGTCAGATTCAGTTGCTGAAGAAAGAGGTATTCTCACTCTTATCTGCTTCTCTGGCACCATCTGAGGAAGTAACTATGCAAAGTTAATATTATCTGTTTCAAATGTTAAAAATCAATGGAAGACGTGTAGAAAATATTGTGGGGGAGAGAGCTAAAGAAATTATTTTATAAGCTCTTTTACAAGTAAATTGTTATCTACAGGTACATTGCACATATTCTGCATTTTAAAATTGCAGTAATAAGTCTAAAAATATTCTAATATTACTTACAAGAATTATAGACCTCTGCATTTGCGATATTAAAGTAATTTCTTCCCTGCTATGGACAGTAAGGGGGAAACTATCAACTGCATGCTGAAAACTGGAAGATGTTTCACATTCAGACAGTATCAGAAGACTTGAAAGATAAATCATACATAACCTGATTGCACAAATCGCTTTAAGCAACACCTATTCATTGCCACATAGGTTACACCACAAGTTTAAAGAAAGTGTAGAATGAGAACCGAGAGACTGCTAGAGAAAGAATAACATGATTACCGATAAGGTGCTCTTCTTGTGGGTCATGTGGAAATGTTAATAATAGTAGTTACTTTTTGTATAATGCTTTTAATCATGGGATGCCAAAGCAGATTACAAAAGAGGAAAGGATCGTTATCACTGTTTTATTGATGGGGAAATGCAGATAGAAAAGCAAGATAAATTTAAATGGAAGCAATTGCCCAGAATGACTTAGCAGCCTGGACCAGAGCTAGGACTGGAGCCAATGTGTCATGAGACCTTTTCCAGCAGGTTACTCACTTGGTCATGCTGCCTCTCAGCATGTATCCCACGGTACCAAACTGTCTGTTATTACACCCAAATCTGACTTGTTAGTGTGATTACAAAACAAGTTCTTAGAGCTGGAGACAGCTGTAGTTGCCCAGCAGACAAAAGAAATGTCCATTGTCTAAAAATAAGTGCAAACAGTGTACAGGACTGAAGGACAGCAGATTTGCTCCAAATGGGAGGGTTGGAAAGGGTGAACGACAGTGTAGAGAGAGCGAGTCCCACCACTCTTCACTGTATTTCAGTGAAGGTTTATTACCACAGGTTCATGAGATAGCAACTCTTTCACGCACTTAGGAGCAGATGCCCAGCCCTGCTCCCTGCTAAAAAACCCATCATCTTCTTAGTAGCATCAGAGAGAATCCTAACCACCAAATACTCTACATACATCAGGTTAGCACACAAAAGGAAAGTTAGTTGCACAGACAGACAAGTACCCAACCTGCCTCTCACCCAAAAACTCTGGCAATCCCTGAGAGGCAACTCATCAACACCCTGCGGCGGTGCCTGGCATAGCTGTGCTCACCCAGCCAGGAGGCTGTTTGCCCCAGCTTGGGGCTGGGGGCGGTTCCTGGGAGCCCACCCCAAAGCAGCCCCTGTGTATTATGAAGATTTAATGCCATACTCGTAGCTAACTGTGCAACCTTGTTTTACATTAACACCTTTCTCAGAAATTAGAAGTTTCCTCGCTATCAAGGCTCAGAGTTTAAATGAGTAAGATAAAAGTGCATTACTATTTTTGCATATTTGTTGATGGTGAAGGGATGTGACTGCATGTTGGGTGAGACAGTCGGCTCATTACATGGGCTACAGCTATGTGGAGGCAGCAGACCAGAGGGGGAAGACCCTTCATACCCAGACCCTTCTTAGCTCTTCTGTTCCCCTCTCAAGAGCGAACGACAAAGTTAGCCCCTTGTCTCAATGCTCAAAGAGTTAAATAAATATTTTACCCTTTGTTCTCTTAAAATGTAAACCTTTTTCTTCTCCATCAAAGAAATCTGTTATTTGCAACAAACGGGACGTACCAATAATGGGTTTGATTAAGTAAAACTAGCTCTGCATGATTTTTTCTTACCAGTTATCTTTATTGCAGTGGCTTCTTTGAATCTCCATTAATGACCAGAGCCTGCAGGGGGGAACAAATAGTAGTGAGTGCTGTTGAGTAAGGACCTGTAAGAAAAGTAACAGAAACAATATCTCCTTTTTGCAGTTTGCTGTCTATACAGTGCTATAAGACGATGCTCTAAGATATTTATAGTGATTTGTTAGTTACAATATGTCTTTTCAAATACAGTTAGTCAAACTGATTGCTATGTAAGCCTGTCCTTGCCCACTGCTTCCCCTGAGACTGTCCGGACCAAAACCATCAAGAACTGCAAAGATCCAGTGTGGAATGAAACATTTTGCTTCAGGATCCAGAGCCAAGTAAAAGTAAGATGCAGAATGCATTTGTTTTTCTTTTGGGGCAGATATCTCATTGTGTGATTGGTATGTAGGGTACCATAAAAATAAATATGTGTGAGGGACTACAAGGATGTGGGTAAGGGGATGTGGAGTAACATAAAAGATAGCCAAGATATTTCACAAATATTCATATAATGTTCTATCACTTTTCACTTTTTCTTCTTTTTTTTTTTTTTTAAAATCACTGCTTTTAAAGAGTAAAGGTGAGAATTTCAGAGTAAATTGAAAAGCATAGAAGACATGTATGAGCTAAGTTGTGGAAGCATCACAGTGCTGTACTTTTTTACTATTCCTTTGGAATGACCTGCAATTAAAAAAAAAATCATAAAACAACAAGTTAAAGTTTGCAAAAGAAGACCAGCTGAGCTTTTCCCATGATGATAAATGTTAGAGCTTAAGAAGATTTGCAAGTCCTACTATCCACTTCCTCCAAAAGACAGCCTCAGCATCAGAGTCCAGAAACCCACAAAGATCAGTGATAGGCCAAGTAAACCGAGCTTACTTCACACCTGGGGCAATCAAACTCTGCTTTACAACTTGCACCCTTTATTTCCTAGTGCTGGACAAGAGCAGGACAAGAGGACTTCTGCCAAGTACCAAATCAGCAGGCCAGTCCCCCGGCTCTCTTAAGCATCTGCAAACTCCTCCAAAAGAGCATTCAGAATAGCTCAAAGTGTTGCCACACTGCAGGGTCTTCAGTGAACAATCCTTCTTGCCTTTGTCTGCAGAAGTTGTCCATGATACAAGTTCTCAGACTTCCTTCCACAGAGTTAGGTGGTACTGGTCCTGTTTGGTATGGCTTTTGGCTGTAACACCTCTGCCCATCTGTGGCTTACATCCAGTGCTTTCCCTGCAGACCTAAAAAAATTCCAACTTCATTCATAATACCAGTGAGGCACAATTTTAATGAGCCCTGCAGGTTTACTAGGGAGGCAAAAGGCAAGGGACAAACATTGCAGCATGGGAACAAACACCCATTGATCTGCAACTCTTGCACCAGAACACCTACTCCTTGCAATGGTTTGTGGCTGACAGGTCTTTCAAAACTGCAATACCATGTGTAAGAGCTGAAAAAAATATCTTGGCCACAGGAAACTGCTTGAACTAGTCCTTCACAGAGTACTATTTGGGAAGACCTTACGTTTACTTTGCAGTAAGTCTGCAGCAGAATACAAGACATGTGGCATTAGCCCCAGTAATTTTCAGTGTGTGGCAACAGCAGTGGTGGTCGCTGTGGCTTCAGTGTGGGCTGCACAAAATGTGTCCTGGGGATCTGGGACAACCAAAGTGCTCTTTGGGGCATGTATATCACTGCTGCCTAGCTGCTTTCTGGGCTCAACAGATTAAGTTAAGGCTCTCACAGGTTTCTCTGCATACACTGCAATTGTTCTGCTCATTACCCTCTGAGCAGAGCCACAGTCTGCTGGTCTGGTTATTTTCTCCTCGCCTGTCCTGTGTATCTTTGAGGTATTCATCTTGCTAAATCATGGGAGCCAGAGCTTAGTAAAATCATATAGTAGGCACGCTGTGGAAGAGAAAAACTTGTTTGGGTATGTCAGGCTGGTTCCCAACAGGAATGGGAACGTTTACTGAGAGGGAACTGTTTTGATGAATGCCTGAGAAAGCACTTTGCGGGCTGGTGCTGTGGGCAGCGCTCCCCGGCTGCAGGAGGGCCACCCTGCCCGGAGCTGGCGGCACGCAGCCCCGCCGAGGGCCGGCTCTGCTTGGCTCCCAGCGATGCTGCTCATGTCCTCTGTCAGGAGCAGATAGAAAGGGTGGACTGCCCAGAAAGCCCCAGCTGCTGCCCACACAGCACCCCAGGGGTGCAGCCAGTCGTCTCCCTTAGCCAGCCAGCACCCCGCGCATGCCCCCCCTGGCTAGCTGGGAGTGACCGAGGGACTCCAAATCAAGCGGTCACTAAGCAAACAGGTCAGCCATTTTAGCCAAATAAGGACAGTCTGTTGCAGTATCACAGCTAGGAAAACTGATCTGCTCTTCAGTGTAAGCCTGTCTTCTACAAACTACAAACTGTTGCTTTTAAGCATATCCCATTTATCACCTTCCATAGTGCTTTACAGGCTATTTATGGCTGGCCTGTAAACCAAGCTGCTGTGACTGCTTCTCTCTGCCTTTTGTCAGTATGTTTCTCTTAGCAGGTGCGGTGGGCAGGAACCCACTGCTGACCCTGTCAGCCCCAAACAGAATTGTTTTTCTGTCTGAAGCACACCGTGCTGCATTTACGTATGCAGCCTTAAAGGGCAGCAGCCTTTGTCTTCTGACAGCAAACTGCAAACGCAAGTTCACTACAGCCTGCCACCTCTCACTTGCTGGTTTCTTACAGAAATGATGGATGTCAAAATTGAATACTTGGATTCTGGATCATCTTCCCTTCAGTATATTTGTATATTCAATCACTTGTCAGACTTAGCAAATCACAGGAAGGTCCATAACTATGAACTTTTAAGGCAACAAAGCTCACATGGTCACTCTTTTTTGTGCATGTGTTTGTGTGTGAGACCATGTGCCTATCTATGTGACTTTAATAAACATCAAACCTCTTAGCAAGTTTCAGTTAAATCTATTGGATAAGTAAGAATCTCTGAGCTAAGAGGTCCCTGTAAGTTACATGAAAATGAGCTGCTGAATATATGGAGAGAGGCCTGAATTATTTCCCCCCTGAGAAAACAGCTGTTAATGTTAATTTGCTCAGCACTCTGGGAGGCACCTCTGAGCCAGCCCATATGCAGCTACCAGCCAGGCACAGCAGGGGCTCTTACCCCTCCTGTCCATCCCAACAGGCAGGTGACAGAGGAGGCAGAGGAGGAGATTTGTGCAGTGGGAGGAAGGAAGAGGAGACTGAGAGGCGTAGGATATAATCTGATGCAAAGAGGCCTTTGTTCTGCTGCTTTCTGTGCATTTTGTCACCAATTTAACAAAAACATCAGGTTTTGTAGATTCCATGGTAATTATCTCCATGTGATCTGTTTAATAATTTATAGGATATAATTATGCAACCATACAGTAGTTATATGGCACTTCCTTAACATATTTCAATCGCTGCTTATATTCAAGGATTTATTTTTTTCACCAATAACAATAAAGTCCTGACCACTAGATGGTTTCCTACAATTCAGGGAAAAGTGGCGACCTCAAACCAAATTAGAGGTCAAACATGTTTTTCAATATGGGAGCTACATATTCAGTGATTCTACTAACCTTTGTCATTCAAATTACTCTGCAGGGGAAAATCAGCAACAAATCCAACTACTTTAGGTTCAGAATACATTTCTTCCACTCTGTGTGGATGAAAAGTTTGTTCATGCTCTCTCACGTCTCCTCATCCTTTCTCTGTCTTACTTAACATGCTGAGCACTTCATCTTGTGCCTCCGTAAGGTCTCAAAATAGAGATGTTCGTAATCCTGTACCTCTGTTCACAGAATATTCTTGAGCTAAAAATCTATGATGAAAATGCAATCACTAAAGATGACCTCCTCTTCACTGTCCTCTTTGATGTTGCTAAAATCCAGCTTGGAGAAACTGTTCGTTTGACTTTTCAGCTAAATCCAAAGGTAAGGAGTAAAACTACCTTGGCCACAGGAAGAAAATACATTTTTGCTATTACCTCCTAAATAACTTCTTGTGAAGCAATTATAGGTGGGAGGGTTTATTTCTTGTTGGTTTGCACTTCATGTATCCTGTAAAATACCTTCCAAACCTTGTTCAGCAAAATGGACAAGGTTTACCTCCCTACCTTGGGCATAATCCCGAAGGATTTTATTAGCTCCTCAAACTTCTTAGCAGGGTTTTTCAGACACCAGAGTTCCCTTTTTTCCTTTTTCTTGAGTCTGTTGCTCAAATAGGTTTTGTTGGAGATAAAAGACTTAATCACCCTGGCACAAAGTTTTTCTGTTAGAATTGCTTTTCCTGGGACCAGCACTTGTGAGTTTGGGCATACTCTGGCACAGATGTTGGAGTATTCACTTGAAAACTGATACCCTGCTCTGTAATTCTTTTGTGTATACCTGAATGTAACACAAAGATCCATGCTGGGGTCCTAAAACCCATTGATGGCCAATTACTGTAACTATCTTGTTACTTCAGTGTGCCCGAACGCATACATGATGACTTCAACATGGGCTCTGGCTGTCCGATTTAGATACTTTATAGATATGCTGTTTCACTGACTTTTCTTATAGAGTATGTATTGGTATTTAGCTCTACGGTGATACTGGCAGGCAGTCTATATTGACTTGTCTGGTGACTGGTTGATGTATTGTCCGTATTACAGGAGTCCTTTCGATCAGAAGAATTGAGAATGCCCTCTGCTATCCAACAGTATCAGTCTTCTGATAATGTTACACAGGAAAAACAAGGCTTTAGACAGTTTTAGGCCAACAGTTATTGCAGGCTTAAGACAGGGAATTGCCTGTGTGGCCATTTTACTCTGCCTCACCACCAAATGGACAACTGCGTTCAGCCTGAGGACTGATAGCTAATGAAGATCAGAGCTTTCAGTCATCTGAGCATACCCTAGAGCAGGAGGGAAATTTGGTTTTAAGAGCTGTTTCAGGAGCCAGAATAATCATTGACAACCATAGCTAGTGAGAAAGAAAATGAATTCACATGCTTATAATGAATTAATCTTTTACAGACACAAGAAATGCTGGAGGTTGAGTTTGCATTGGAGAGCATGTGAGTAAAACCCATACGGGACTGAAGAACTGTACTTTGAAAAAGCAAGCAAACACATTTACTATAATATAGTTTGAAATGCTCAGCATCACAGCAACAGCTGTTGTTTATCAAATTAGTTGAATATTGGCTAAAACACTGTGTTCCTTATCTACCAAGAATCATCCTGGATACTAATTTATCCCATTATTTGCTGGAAGAGGGAGAAGGATGAGAAGAACCACAGCCACTGTGCTTGTTAGTACTATTGTTTACCATTATCATTAAAAAAATAAGGAAGCCATATTTCAGATGTCTCTCGAAATTAAAAATCAGTGACATATTTGAGACTGTGCTGGACAAGGCAACCTTTAAGGAAAATGTTATGCCTTGGTGTTCATTTAAGGATGTATTTAGGTCATATGAGTTCTGATTGCATTTTTCTTCCTCTCTTTCAGTCCAGTCCCTCCTGAAAAGCTTGTTACTAATGGTGTATTAGTGGTAATTTTAAACTATTTCTCTTCTATGTTCGTTTTCAAGCTGGTGATGGGAGTGGTGAATCTGGCAGGTGCCCCAACACCTCGCTGCAGGCAGGGCTGAGGGGGAGGGAGATGGGGATCCGACACTGGCAGCCATCCTGTGCGCTGCTTCCTGCGGGAAGATGTATTGGGAAAGAGTGAACACAGTCACTGGGGATACCCTGAGACCTGTCCACCACCACTAGCTGATAGCAAACCTCTTGACAAAGCATGAAGTGCTCTGTCATTGACTTACTGTCTCTGTCTCATTCCCTCTGGGGACTTTTCTTGGGTCCCCCTCATGGCCATCCTGTTTTCCCCACCTCCATAGGATGATGTGGAAGTTGCTTTCCCGACTGCCCCTAAGTCACTATTTACAGGAGGTAGCTCTTGGCTGTGCAACTTCACCAACCCATCAGTCTACCCTCGGGAGGCCTCAGCACACTCCCATTCCCTCCACTGCTATTTCCCCTCCCTTCCCAGCCCTGTCCCCGTGGACAGACCACAGCACCGCAGCTGTTTTTCTTTCAGCTGAAACGTGGCACTTCTTCAGAGTGCCAAGGTCTTTCTCTTATCAGCCTAACAAACACAGGGTGGACAGTTTTCCAGGGACGCAGGTGACCAGAGATAGGTAGCAGCGAAGTGACTCAGATATGGCATGTTTTGTATACTTAATTTTCTCGCCGTTCATCCCTGCTACAGTCTCGTGAAATTTCCCGCTTGGAAGTCCTGGTGGACAATAGACGGATGAAGAAAGAACCTTCAGGTTAGACTTTAAACTAGAAACAAAAGAAATCTTATTTTATGGTAAACTGAAAATTTCTCTTTTTTTTGTCATTTTCTTACCTGGTAATTTCCCTCCTTTGTTCTTACAATTAGAGCAGAGGAATTGGATGGTTAGGAATATATACAGGATCACAGATCCAACAATTATAATGTGTCTATGATCATTAACTATAAAAACTGGACTTTGAAATTAGAGTGAATGATTAGAGTGACAACAAATCTTATTAGTGCTGAAAAATAGAAGTAAATATATATTTCTAACTCAATAATTTACATCTTGCACAATTTGCCTGTATGTCTGAGTTGTTAAAACTGCTACTGCTGTTTTATAAGCTCTTTGTTTTCTTTTTTTTGCTTTCAGGCATTGTTGAATATTTTGTATATTAAAATGACAACTTCTGAATAATCATTTAATGTTCTATTTCTGACATCATAATCAATTAACATCTCTGTATGGTTTTAATCTTTTTTTTTTTTTTTTTTTAATTAGAAAAAGACTTCTTATTTTCAGTGAAGGGATCTTACGAAGAGAGCCAGACTGTGTCACTGGGCTCTCCCCGGCGACCCGCGGAGCCCCTGGACTTCCATTACATGAAGTACAGCCTGTCAGAGCTGCGCATGGCTCTAGCAGAGAAGAAGCCTCATTTCTGCTCGGTACGTGATCACTAGCTTGAGTAAGCACAGTAAACTCATGGTTTTCTGCACTTGACTGAGGCAAATGAAAGAATTTGTATTTTTAATTAAAAGCCATCTTTCATGATCTTCTGCTCTGGAAGAGCACTGTACCCCCTAAGACACCTAAATATTAGATGTCAACTTGGAAACTGCTGGACAGTGACCCCATTGGACAAAATAAGTTGGTGACAGTGCTTTTTTGTGGTGTATACATTAAATATTTTTCTACATTATAATTTATTTTTCAGCGTACCTCAGGTGAAGAGAAAAAAGACTGCCATGCATCCCTCAGTATTCCTCTGGATTCACTTCCCTTCAAGGAGAAAGTAGCAGTAGCAAAGGTGATCGATACCAACTTTTTAGAATAAATGTGAAACTATGGACCAAAGATCAATGGGTATGAGTTAACTAGATCAGGGTGAAGTAGGGGTTTAGTTGTATAACTGCTAGTGCCCTTACATTCCTAACAGAGAGGGTTACGGACCTGTACATTTTCATATGAACTGAGTAGAAACAAAAACCGCAGCCAAACATTAGAGAGGGATTTCTGTGACCAGCTGGGGGACTAATGTGGGTGCGAGCAAATGCAAACGATGAGGCAAGACGGGGCACACTGGCAGAGCTGGTGCTGGTTTTTACTGTACAACTGCTTTGTGTGTCTTTAGTATAAAACAATTTAAAGAAAATAAAGTGAACTTGGAGAAGTTTCAAACATTGGATGGATTTTCAGGTTGTTATGGCTTTGTGGCTCCAACATGTCTCTTAGAAAAAGTGAAGGGCTTCAAAGCTGACTGAAAGGAAACGAAAGGAAAGGACATCAAATAATCTCCAGTGCTTATATTGTGTTTTTTTCTAGGATGAAACAATTAATTTACACGTGAAGTCAAATGACTGGTAAGAAATGCTGTCTTTGGGTTTTGTGGTTGTGAAAAAAAGATGCTGCCCAGCTTTTTTGCCTTCTTACCTTTTTCTGTAACTAAGGGAGAAAGTATTTAGTCAATGATTATATTTACCCCTATTTGCACCATATTAGTTACCCATGTCCAGAAGGTGAACGTTGCTAACTGTGCTGGGTGAAAGTTCCTGTTATGCTACTCTGCAGGAGTTCAGTTTGGATGGGGAGAATAATGTTTTCTGGCTGCAAAATCCATAGAGCTATGAGTAGAAAAATATGTGTTTATACCTCACTTTCCTTACTTGTAAAGAATCCAGAGTATTTGTATTTATAAAACCTGGAGGTCTTCAGGCAATAAATCCTAAATAGTGGCTGTTTATAGTATCTGTATATGGATTGCAGTATTTATGTCAAACACTTCTTGAAAATCAGTGTAGCAATAAACAATATTTCGGGTGTTTTTTTATGTGAGATTTTACAACTTTTTAACTTTCTCAGCCTTTTCTCTACCTTGTCTATACCATCTGTGATGTGCTTTTGTGGGGTAGCGATAGCAGCTTTTCCAAGCCTAATAATAGAGTTTATGACTTGTGAGCATGGGTCCAGACATTAATTGTAAGTGATCATGCACATCCTATTTAACCCTGGGCTTTGTTTCAGGTCAAGAAACTTAGATGTTCGCTTGGAGTTTGATCTGTGTATGGAGGAGAAAAATTTCCTACAGAAACGGAGGAAGTTTGTGGCTTCTGCTCTGAAAAAAGCACTTCATTTAGAGCGAGACCTACAAGACCATGAGGTATGGGGAACATCATAGGGACTGGACAATGCTGTGTAACAGGAATGTGTTATGCTTGTAGTCATTTGCATATTGTTCCTTAACCAGCCCTGATGTATTCAGTGCTCCATGTAAAGCATCGAGAAAAGTTTAGATGAAACAATGTGAGAGCATGGATAGTATCAAACCCACTTGCTGCACATGTTTGCTCAGAAAACAGAATGCCATAAATCAGCATTTTTTTCTTGCCTTATTTCTTTTTCATCTGTGAATTATAGACTTGGATAGTCCTACTCTCTTAGCTGAGCATTCAGTCACAAAGGCCTCATAAGGTATTTTATATTATCAGATTTTGGAGTGGGGAAACCTAACAGTTAGTGATACATAACACTGACTGATGAGGACATTTTGTCCTGCTTTAACCCCAGCCGGCTGCTGAGCACCATGCAGCTGCTTGCTCACTCCCCCCAGGTGGGATGGGGGAGAGAATCAGAAAGGTAAAAGTGAGAGAACTCGTGGGCTGAGACAAAGACAGTTTAATAGGGAAAGCAAAAGCCGCGCACACAAGCAAAACAAAACAAGGAATTCATTCACCACTTCCCATCGGCAGGCAGGTGTTCAGCCATCTCCAGGAAAGCAGGGCTCCATCACGCGTAACGGTTACTTGGGAAGACAAACACCATCACTCTGAACATCCCCCTCTCCTTCTTCGCCCAGCCTTATATGCTGAGCATGACGTCATATGGTACGGAATAGCCCATTGGCCAGCTGGGCCAGCTGTCGCGGCCACGCTCCCTCCCAGCCCCCTGCACACCTGGCAGGGCATGGGAAGACAAAAAGTCCTTGACTAGCGTAAACATTACCTAGCAACAACCAAAACATCAGTGTGTCATCAACATTATTCTCACACTACATCCAAAACACAGCACTGTACCAGTTAACAGGGGGGAAAAAAAAAAATCAACTCCATCCCAGCCAAAACCAGGACATATTTCTTATCACAGACTCTCTCCTCTGACGCTGATCATCTCAGCTGTATTGTCACTCTAACAGCACAAAGACATTCAGCATTTTTCTCTCATCTGTCTGAGTTAGGGTTTGTATTTGTTCATGTCCATGCTGGCATGGGGATGGTTGGTGCTTTAAAGAGGGGACATGGTCTGTGATCAGGCACTTCAGAAATGAAGAAGTTTTCATTTTGAGAGGGTTTTTTTCACCTGTGCTTTTCCCTTTGTCCATGACAGCTGGACCAAATGCGTATTAAAAATTATATGACAGAATGGCTTTGGATGCTATAAATGATGTCCCTGCTCACAAAATGATCACATATTGTTTCTTATTAGCACTCTAGTTTCAGTGGAAAAAAGCCATTTCTGAAGTATAAGAATTTTTTAGGGGAAGTACTTCTAACTACTAATTTTCCAACAAGAGAATGCTTCCTTGTAGTCAAGTAAACCCAAATCAGAATACTTTGCTTTGACCTGAAATGCGTAATTTGAATCAGGTCAAACAAGCACTGCTCAATATTTCCTTGATGCAATTGCCTGGAAATGTGTATGGGAAATGTCACTCAGCTCCTCTCAGTGGGTTTCTTGGAGGAATTTGTCTTCCTGTAACACAATTTAGATTTCCATGCAATTAGGCTTTGTGGTTCATCACTGTAATTATCT
Organism: Pelecanoides urinatrix; assembly: GCA_013400755.1. Lineage (NCBI taxonomy): Eukaryota > Metazoa > Chordata > Aves > Procellariiformes > Procellariidae > Pelecanoides > Pelecanoides urinatrix. The sequence continues at coordinate 338,439 of VZTQ01011391.1, forward strand.
GCTCTAGGTACTTTATAGGAAATGTAATCTAGTCATTATACTTGACTTACAAGAGAGGATGAGCTCTGCTCATTCTCAAAATAGAGCTCTCATGAGATGATGTTCCACTAAGGAAGATGCAGCTTAATATTGAAATCCCTTGAAAGAACAAGTTTTGAGCTGTTTTGGTAAGCCAGCACATAAAAATTTAGAATCAAAATTGATTGATTTTGATTAAAAAAAAAAAAAGCAAATTGCGAGACTTTTAATTATTTTTCTGTGCAAAATACCAGGTTTTCATCTTTTTTTCCCCTGCTTGGGGAAATGATAAAATATTTGAATTTCTTGTGGGACAGAAATGCTGTAATTTGCTCAGCTCTGATCACATGTGCTGGTAGACTAAGTTGTTGTTTACCACTGCTGTGTTGATGTTTAAACAGGTACCAGTTGTAGCAGTCATGACAACAGGAGGTGGCACCCGGGCACTGACATCTCTGTTAGGCAACCTGTTGGGTCTTCAGAAGCTGGATCTCTTAGATGCTATTTCATACATCACTGGGTCGTCTGGTTCAACATGGTAGGGAGATCCTGAACCATGACAGCATTTGTCACCTCTATAGTGTGCTGTGTGAGAGATTTATTCTCTTCATTTTGGTAAAGGAAGGTGTACTACTTCAGTCTTGAGCTTTTTTATTACTGCATTGGGAGCACATTAGCTGAGCCAGCGTATGGTCTAGGCACTGCTTACGGGGAAAAACATTTTCCTTGACCCTTTGTTTCATCTCTAGACTCTTTCCTAGGGAGTGACCCAGGTACAAATCACAGCCTTGTGCATAAACCTACATGGCACGGAGGGACTTTTTGCAAGTCCTCAGGTTTCACTAGTGATTTGGGGGGGTCCTCTAAATCAAAAAATCTTTTCTCTTCAATAATAAACTGAGCCCAAAAGATGTTTTTAATGAACCTCAGCTAGTTAATGCGATGTGGGCCTTAAATCCAAGTCCAAAAAGTGAAAGTGTCGTGAGTATATGATAACATACTTCCTTTCTTTTCCCCAGGACCTTGTCACATTTGTACCAGAGCACTGACTGGTCACGCAAGGATCTGTCCAGACCGATTGGTGAAGTTCGCAGACATATGACCAAGTGCAAGCTAAGCTGCTTTTCCCTGGAGAGCTTGAAGTACTACGACAAGGAGCTAAAACTGCGAAAGCAAGAGGGATACCAGATCTCTAGCATTGATTTTTGGGGGCTTCTGCTGGAAAAAGCATTAAGTGATGGGGTAGCCTTTCTATGTTTTCCCTAACAGCTACTGAATACTGTTGTATGGAAAATGAAGCTCCAGGGACAGACGCTAGCCTGAGAGCTTGCCAGCGTTATCCAGCAGATGATTTCTGCTGACTAACAAAGGACATTTGTCCCCATATATCTCTTAATATGTAATTAGCAGCCCAAGGGGTATTCTGTAGAGCTGAAAACCTACATCTCCTTCTACCAGTATGAGTATCTGAGCACCTAACAGCAGAGTCCTGCTCTTGGTTTCTTTTGTTCTGTTCCTCCCTTTGAGAACTTAAATAATCCATGTAAAGTGGATGCATTTACTGGGAAGAATGAGAGACTATTGTACCACAAAGTGTCCTACAGCTTAACTGTAATTAAATAAGCTTATGTGGATGTGTATATGTTTAAATTACTCTTTGGTTAAAAAAATGTCTGGACACAAAATGAGTAGAGAGAATAAGAAAACGAAGATGGAAATGGGTATTTATTTTGCTGTAATTTTGCAAGCCTATACACCTTGCCAAGAAGGTCCCTTGGTTTTGCTCTTTCTCTGTTTCTGGTCAATTCACAGAAAAACAACCACAAACTCTCAGACGAGCGACAGGCATTGAATCAGGGTCAGAATCCCCTACCTATCTACATGATCCTCAACATCAAAGAAGACTACAGCCTTTCAGAGTTCAAAGGTGATGGCAAAACTAAGCTGTATCTGGACTTGGTTGGTGTTAAATGATCGGCATCATCAGTTATTGCACGTCCTGCAACCCCTTGCACTGCTGCACCATAACATTCATAAACAGTTCCTTTTCCTTCTTAACTTCCTTTTTGACTTCTAGACTTTGTGCCTAGGCTCTGGGAGGATCCCATCTTCTATGGGCAGGAGAAATATGGGGGAAGTGCTTAAGGACAGTCAAGGTACTCACAAGTCAAAGCCGTAGCTCCACATGTGGGGTAACTTAGGCTGACCCCTTTGGTATAAACTTCACTTTTGTCCTATCTGGAGAGGCTCATTGGAAGGTTCTGAATGAACAAGTTTGGGAAACATTACTGAATGAGCGGCTGAAACCAGCTGAATGATAACTCTTTAGACTGAGGAAAACCAGTCTGTGATCACCCTGCTGATAGGGTTTGTCCTGCAGCTGCTTCTTTGTAATATCAGAGCCCTTCCTGCAGGGAGGTAGGGATAGGATTGAGATTTAAAAGTTCATTTTGTGCCTCTGCAGAATGGGTGGAGTTCACCCCTTACGAGGTTGGGTTCTTAAAATACGGCGCCTTCATTCGTGCAGAGGACTTTGGCAGTGAGTTCTTTATGGGTCGCCTGATGAAGAAGCTCCCTGAATCCCGCATCTGTTTCATGAAAGGTGATGTGCTCCATTGTGACAATTTGAATTGCATAAAAATGTACTTTATTTTTAATATAATACGGACCCTGCACATTGCAACCAGTGCCCTGCGACATGCAGGACTGAAGAAAGGGTACAACATGTTGTTCTCACCTCTGGCTGAAAATTCCTTAGAACTGGAGATGGGCTAAAAAATACTTAGAGGAAATTTCAGATAACACTTTTCACTGCTGCTTTTGTCTTGAATGGTGACTTTCATGCCTGAAGTTTCAGGGCTGCTTAAAGAGGTTAGGTTTGTTTTGAACCGATCAGCAACAGAGTTCCACACAGGAAATATTTGTATTTTGAAACTGGAATCTTAAAACCAAATTTGTCTATGAATGGCATGATTTTATAACAAAAAGCAATGTTGTTACTGAGTTTGTTATAAAATATGGAAATTTTGAGTCCACCAACAACACCATGTGGTATTCCTTATTTGGTGTGCAGAGTTGTGCACCTCGATGTACGATGCAGGAGGAATCCAGAGTCATATCGGTACAATCATGAGCAAATAGCTGGGCATGAGGAACAGAAGATTGTGCTTAGCCACACAGACACTAAATCTCAGAGCTTTAATGGCTACGCTTAGTGCTTTTAGTGATGTCACGAGTTAAGTAAAAAGGTGGCTGAGGGAAAAGACTCAGAAGACAACACAGGATCCAAGAGTATAAATAGGTCTGAAAAGGGGATGACAAATTCATGGAAGGTAGTCCCACTGGTGCCTCTGAAACACAGTAGTTCAGATGCAGCCACCACCACTAGAAGTACCAAATCCAGAACCTTGAGATGCTGGAGTACACTGGAGAAGATATCCCTTCAGACTTCCAATTTTCTTGTGTTCTTCCATTAAGCACTCCCTGCTGACCGCCAGAGGTAGGAGGTAGATTACAGAGCTAGGTGGGACTACAGAGCCGCCTTCTGAGAACATTGTGCCTCCGTTGCCGTTTTGCAACGACAGTGGTGTGGTGTGTTTGTACCTGAGGTGGCCAGGTAGCAAGCACACCCAACACATCCAGTCTGGGCTGAGCTCTGTGTTCTCACCCTCAACACCTGAATTAGGCTGGTGACCCCACAGCCATAGGTGTATCTTTAGGCAGGATAGCGTGGAGAGTTAAAGCAATGTTGCCATCTAGTGATACAACATGTAATGCCCCCTTGGATTGCAATTACAATGTACTATTAGTTACAGCGTGATAGCTGAAGGATAAAAGCAAGGTGTCATTTGCAGGGAGAGGTAAGGCCTTTTATAAGAGCAATGGCTAGAGCTGGAAAGGTTGGATGAGCTTATGGGTATACAAGACCCTCAGGTTTCCAGAAGAAACTCTGTCAGACTAGGAAAAGATACCATCTCTCCTCATAGTTCTTACTTCAGCAGTTATAGGTACCCTGAAAATTCAGTGCAAGAGGTTAGGGAAGCATTGCTATGTAATTATGACCAAGTTCGGGGGGGACAACAGTGTTTGGAAGATATTAAAATGCATGAGCAGTGTGTAACTCCTGGAACTCAGGGAGCCAGGAGAGTTAAGGAGTGAGAAAGCATCAGGTGAAGACAGGAGAAACGAGAGGAGTTGCCTTCTCACAGCAGGCCTGGACAGAAGCTTCTCAACCAGCAGGGAAATGAGGTGGTGTTGATGGAAACTGGCCAGTAATTATCTGCAAATGTACTCTGGTTGCCGGTTAAGTGTAGAGCCAGAGAGCCCCTATCTGCTTTCTTAATTATGTATTGCTAATGTTTCTCAAGCAAGTCCCATTCTTATGGGGACTTCCTGTGAAGCAGAAGACCCTTGGCTTCTTGTCCCACTCCACAAACAGGCCAGGTTTAAAAGGGAATTGTGTTTCTATTACTAATTTATGGAATACATAATTATTGTATTTTGCAATTCAAATTATTGCATCCTTTGCAATGTATGGCTTTTGCAAAGCTTTCACTGGTAAAGATTTTCAAGGCAAAGCTCAGCCCTGCCTTCTCTGGCAGAGTTCCTCTCAGGGCCTGTGGCAGAGGTGTGGAGGAAGAAATACTTTTCAAGATCCAGGAGGCTTTTGGAGATTTCTGCCCTGGGGAGACATTTTTAGGTGTTCTTTTAAGTGGGAGGGCAAAAGTGGAAGAAGGACTATGGGGATGAGAATAACAAGGAGAGGGAGAGGAGTCTCACTCAAAGGAACTTGTGGCAAGAGAAATCTCACAAGGGACAGTGAAGATGTGTTGTTTTAGAGGACTGCTCTGCAGACTATCCCAAATTGTGCTCTAACCACTTGCATCTTGGCTGTTCAGGAGCAGCCTCCAAACTTTTAACTAAGTATATGGTTGTATGTGACATACTTTGTAGACCAAACCCTTATTTTATGGGAAATGGCATGGTTTTACTCTCTGATGACAGTTGCTTATAGGACAGAAAATGTTGGTTTGCTGTGGATCAGCAATGGCTGTATGTGACAATGAATTACAGTGACTGAAGGCCTGGCACAATGTTTAAAACTATTTAGGTTCCTTTTTGAGGACAGAATGTGAGTTGCCACAGAAGAACTTCATACAGTTTTTGGTGAGAGTTTGGAAACCTTGAGGCTTTCCGATACCTCTTGCAAAGCTGAAAGGCTTTTTTTTAAAGGGATATTTTCCATCAAAATATTTCCAAAACAGTTTCCCTGTTCTTTACCATTGCACAGGCCTGTGGAGCAATGTCTTTTCCTACAACCTCTTGGATGCCTGGCATTCGTCGGATCCTACAGAAAGGTGCTCACTGAGGTGTACCCAACACAGGACTGTTGATGTTGGTTGGTTACGTTTCTGATTCTACTTTAGCTGTTGTCTTATGAATCTTTAAATGAATGTTACATTCAGATACATATAGTGTGAAATCTTTATGAAGGCTTTTTAAATCTTAAAACTGAGGCCAATGCTGCACTGCTTTTTTTTTTTTTTTTTCCCCTCTGAGGTGTCACATTGCTAGTGCTATCTAATTAGGTTTCCTCTCTGAATTCATTCATAGCAACATTATTTCCATTAGTCTCCCTTGGACTGAATTTATGCAAGTGATGATTTGCCACCAAATATAAAACTACTGAAGTTTTTTAACAGGTCATCTTTGCCAGGGGCCTTTCAGTGAACCTACGTGTTGTAACAAACATCTCAGTGCTGTGTTCTCTGTCTGCCTTGGCAGATGGTACTTTTTGTATGATGTTGTTGAAAACTTGGATATATCAATTACATGGAACTCCATTTCAATTTTCTTTGATCTTGTTGTAAACCTGTGTTCTCCTTAGAGATGTGGGCTGTCCTGCCTGTGTTCAGATGTGGTTAGTGAGTTTGGTTTATGGTCTTTTCATCACTTTCTCCATAGAAGTGTTGCAGAACCCTGAGCTAATAAATGCCTGTGATAGAAAGTCAGTGGCCCTCTTTCCCAGTCTCATGAGGTGCCATTTAGCATAACCCTTTTTCTCTGCTCTTTTCTGGGCGTCTAAGTCTCCTGACAGCATTTTTTTTTTTTTTTTTCCAAAGCTGGTTTAGACTAATTATGAAAGAAACTTGTCCACATTCTCAGCCTACCCTGATTTTCATACAGGGAATCCACCTATGACTTCTATCAAGCAGTAGGTCACTTTTTCCAGCTCTAGGAAGTTTGTTGCCACTCTGACTTTGTTTTTCATGGAACATGCTTTACGGAAGATTGATTTTCTTCTTGTTCCTACTTTGATGTTGATTTGATTGTACATTGACATGTCTTGTTAGGATCTTCTTTCCTGTAGCTATTATTAGATGCCTTTTGGTATTTTAAGTATTGCAAAGAACTGTATCAAAACAACAACTTCTTCATCTCCTCTACCCTTCAGAAGGAGATGAGCCTTCCCCACCAGCCAGGAGCCATGAGTTGGAGACTTACTTAGTCACCCCTGAATGTGGCATCATGGGCATCATTCGGCAGGTCCTGACGGAGCGGGTGATGGTTTCAAAGTTCTACAACTTCCTGAAGGGGTTCCAGGTGCACAATGAATACCTTCAGAGCAAAAGCTTCTGTATATGGAAAGGTAAACATCCCTGAATATTAATTTTTTCTTCTTAGTTGGTTAGCGTTTTCATCAGTGAAGAGAAGGCCGAGGATGAACAGGCTTTATTCTTCACTTTATTCTTCAAAATTTCAAGATGACTAGTTAAATTTCATCCAGTCGAGTCAGCTCCAAATAGTCCCTTGACTCCAGCAAATGGCAACTACTACTCATTGGGGACAGAAGAAAAGCAGCATGAGAAGTGAAGGAGCTCTGTCTTTTTACCTTGGACGGGTCATTCTTTTCTGTGTCAAGGCTGAGCTTCTGTAGTGTGACAGGGTCTTGGAAAGCAAAAGTAATGGGGAGAAAAAAGGCATTTTTTCCTCCTTTATTAGCCAAACAGCAGATATATTACTACTTCAGTGAACCACTCATCATAACAAATATTTCCTTTTAGATACTATACTGGAGAATTTCCCCAACCAGCTGACAGAAACAGCAGAGTTCATGTGCCTGGCAGACACAGCGGGATACATCGATATCAGCTACCCACCGCTCATGAGGCCGGAGAGGAAAGTGGATGTTGTCCTACACTTAAACTATTCTTCTGGATCACAGACATCGGTGCGATGACCGCTCTATTTTCTTCAATAATGACTGCTGTCTTTTAGCCCTCTTTAACTTCAGGAGTCAGAATAATTCATGTAGAAGAAACTGATTTTGGGAGAAGAGGATTCTTGGTGTACAGCTCCCATTTTGTAGATGCTGAGGTCTCTCAGTGATGCTGGTATACCATGGCAAATCCCCTAAGAACAGAAATAGTTTAGAAGTTTTCTAAATCTTCTCTTTTAGTTAACCCTTTGATGGGTAAACGCTATCTCCTAGACCTGTGTGCTCCTGGGATCTTGATATGGCTATCAAAGCTAAACTCCATATGGAGTGTTTCTCTGGAACTGGTACCACCACTGATGAACTTGTTTTGTTTGTTTTGTGATAAACATCTAAAGATATTCACATGCAGTTGAATTAGAAGTAATTTGTCTGGTTGTCTTTAGAACAGTAATGGATTTACTTTCGTTCTAAACTGTGGAAAAGAATTGTCCTTGGATGCCATATCTGCTGTTTCAAATACCAGCTAACAATCTGGTCTATAATTCCTGTTAGTAGATATGGATAAGAGAGAAGTTCTTGAAGACCAAACTTTTCATACTCGCCAATCAGATTCAGGAAAAAAAAAATCCTATTTTCAAAATGACTTACACACCCACAAGATTAAATTAACATTTCAGTCAAGATGATGTTTGCTCCCGGATGCCTACATCATTTTTCACAACCATCTTAAAGCATCTAAGACAGAGGCTTTTAAATATTTTATGCCAAGTCAACAAAATATTTGTGAATCTGTATTTAAAAACTGTACCATTTCAGATTCCTGTCCGTTCTGCCGACTTCTGGATTTTCTCCAGTAAGGAGCATATTTCTGTGTCTGAAGTGGACACATTGCCATGAACATCTTATTTACCTTGCAGTTAAAGCTGAGGAGGAGGAGGAGGCAGGACAACAATCAGGAGTGCAAGTTGGAGGCTGGGTCTTGAACTGTTGTTCTATTAATAACTAGTACTTACTGTCTCATGCAAGAGACAAAGGCCAGAAGAAATACTGACAGTGAACGCTGCTCCCGGATCTTTGTGAAGGGCCTTTGATGGATGTGTTGTGCATTAGGAAAAGTTGGGGGGGATGGCAGAATTTCTGACCTTTTCTTTTTTTCTGTCTGAGTGCAGCCTTTGGAAGAAGCCTCCAAGTACTTCCTAAAGCAGGGAATCCCATTTCCCAAAATCCACCTGAGTGAAGAAGAAAAGAAAAATCTAAAGGAGTGCTACATCTTCGAAGATGCAGAGACCCCAGAGGCACCGACAGTGGTGTTTTTCCCGCTGGTGAATGACACCTTCAGAAAATATAAAGAGCCTGGTAAGCCATGGGACAGAGACAGTCCTCCCACCACCTGGCCGCCCTTTGGCTGTGTCGGGATGGGAGGCATGGTCTGGCACGGTCCCCTCCGCCCCTGCTGTGCCTCCCATGGGAGAGAAATGCAGGTGTCTGGGTAGCGAGGAGCAACGTAGTGCCCCATCCGGAAAGTGGGACATGGGACCACATCTGTACCCCATCGATGACCTTTCTTTATTTGTCAGGTGTGGAGCGCAGCCCTCTTGAGATGGCACAGGGCAACGTGGATGTTTCCAGCATTTTTTCCCCATACTGCTTAAACAGCTTTACCTACACAGAGGAGGAGTTTGACAAGCTGATAGAACTGACCAGCTACAACATTCAGAACAACAAACATCTGATCCTTCAGGCTTTGAATTCAGCTATAGAGCAGAAACGACAGCACAAAAAATAAATGCTATCCTCAGTTTCAGAAAGACAGCCAAATAATATTTTTTTCCTGCAGAGGAATCCAGACCTGTTTGTGAATGAACATGACGGATTTGGGAAAGTACAAAGACTTGCCTGTGGCTCCTCTCCACCACATGGCGATCCTAGATAAACAGATCAAACAAATAATGATTACTCTCATGCTTTATTTATGTTGGATTTCACTGCTGGTGATAATTTTATTTCATGTACATATATGCACATGCAGTATATAAAATCTTAGGAAATATAGGGCTTATTGATGAGTTTTTTAAATGCATGAATGTGGGACAGCAATACCAATTATTTCAAAATTTACTCTGCTAATAGAAGTTATATGTGAAATGAAGACAAATGAGCTAGTTATTTAATTTATTCCAAATCTAGCGCAACAGAAAAATACATAATAAACGTGGACCATTTCAAAGAAAAAGAGAACTATATTATCCTATAGTGTCAGCAAGAAATTTTATTTGAATAACATGCAAAACTAAACATAAAAGCTATAGAAAATCTGAGATTTCACATGGCAAATACAAATTTTCTGTACTTCTGAATTTACAAGTTTTATTACACTAGCAATATTTCGATTTGGAAAATCCCTTGGAAGTGGCTGTTCTTAACCCTGTGTGAGTCAGGATTGGCTCTTCTGGTGCATGTGTAAGTACCTAACCCAGGGTTGTGCTTTTCACTGAACACTCACAGTATTTAGAGGATCCCATTTAGAGCATCTGCGTCACATTAATTTCAAAAGGTTTAATAGTATTTCATGTTATTATAGGATGGGATGCTGTGAGAATAAAAACATCAAAAACTGAGAGGCATTCAAATTTTGTGGTAAGGAGGCAAGCTAAGTCCTTTACACTGATATCCATGGGTAATTCATGGATAATTACATAACTTAGTCCCTGACTGTATACAATCAACACACAGTCTATGCAACTGCTATAAATAGCACAAGGCAATTTGTTGAAACTGCTTATTTTTGAGATGAAGACCAAAATAATTATTTGCTTTATGAAGGATTTTAATAATGCGAATCCTCTGTAAACCTGTTTCATTACAACAGAGATGCTAATCTAAAAAAAGATACAATGCTTCAGTCAGTATCAGCTGCCCTTAATTACTTCAAATTTAAATGAAATGCAGTAACTTGTCTGTGCTGAAGTAACATGTATTGGCACACACAGAGCTATGTGTAATGCAATCATAGCCAAAACAGAAAATAAATTCTTAATTCAAAATGAAATGTGAACCTCGAAAGGGCTGAAAATTTCTCTTCCCTCTTGCTATCCCTTGTCTCTCTCTCTCTTCCTTCAAGCATTCCTTGATGGCTTTAAGCCTTTTTAGTCTCCCACACTCACCTCGGATGACCTCAGCCCCCTTAGGGATGGTGTGTCCTTGCCCCAGCTGCTTTTCCAGGCCCTCACACCTCCATCCAATTTGCAGCCCTGGTTCAAACCTCCAGTGTGCTGAAATGGCTGTTTACTTGCCAGTGCGCATCAAGGGCTGCTCTTTGTGATCTCTGCTGCTGAGTCACGCAGTCCCTTTCGGCATTGCCTCTCCTCTGCCCCAGCCGTAACTCCCTCCTGGCCTTCCCTGTTTATCATTATGGCAAACCCATTTGGGGTGACACAGGCGTTTGCTACTTCTCCCACCTGCCCATCTTCCAGCTGGGGTTTCGGGCATCTTCGAGACCTGCCATCCAAGGCTGACAATGACACCAAGTTTCAAGAACCCTGCCTCTCTCTTCCCATCCCTGCTCTTAACTGTACCCCTTTGCTTCCCTTGCTGTCTTTTTGTTTGTTGGTTTCTTTTTAACAGAGAAGCCCCATTTATTCCAGGTATGCCACTAAGGCATCCCTTGCCCTGCTGTATGCTCTAGGGGCTAAGCCCGTCCCACCCGCCAGCAGTCTGGCCAGGCCCGCAGGATAGCTCCTGGTGGTGCTCTCAGCATGGGGAAAGCTCGTGGACAAGAACTGGATCTTCTTGTCAATTCTCCCCTTGCAATCCTCAGACTTTCTTCTTTCAGATACACCCACAGCCACCTGAGTCCCACCGCAAGGTCCTTGCTGTGACCCTGAAAATACCTATATGTCCTGTGTTACTGTAGACCCTGAAAAAGGTCTGGCTTAATCCTCCATCCAGCCCTCCTTCTCCTGGGGCACTGGGGGCCTTAACCCTCAGGTAATGTAGCAATCCCATAGGTAATGTTCTTGAGTTGAGGGGAAGGACACCAGCCCCATCATGCCATCTGCAGTTGGTTTTCTTCCTCTCTGAGATATTGCAGAGGTGTCTCCAGGTGACTGTTCCTCAGCAATGGCCTATTCTCCTGACTCCCATCTAGTCAGCACTCCTCGTCCGTGTTTAGTAGAGGTGCTTTCTTTGTGACTTAGGGGGTTGGTTAATTTGTTGGGCTCAGCTTGCTTTTTATCATTAAATTTATTAATTAATTGCACAGAACACTTGCAGAAGATCCTGTAGTCAGTTCTTGCAGGCCAGCAAGGAGGCTTTGTGTGGCTTTGTCTTCTGGCGGTTTTTTTGTTCTGGTTCAGCTGCTAATGTTTTCCCTGCTCAGCCTCAGGGCTGTACCGAGGCATTGAAAGAATGTAGGTAACAGCTGCAGATGTGGGCATTTAAAAGCCCTTTTGGTTTTGCAGGTTGGGAGTGTCCTTTTTTACAGGAAACAGGAGTAATTTCATGGAATTATCCATTCAAAGGAGGAAAAAAACTAGGGGGGAGAAGCACTGCAAAAATCCAGGCCCATGCTGTATCACAGTGTTAGCACTGACAGGAGTTAGCATGATTTTTCCTAAATGTTTTAAAAGACAGAACCCTTGGTGGCTGTGGTAATAGGAACTGCAAACACTAACACGGTGACCTCCTTAATAGTAATGAATATGTTCTGCATCTTTTCTGTGTCTTGCTTCTCCTCCTTACCTATTCATTATCTGTAGGTAAGCGAAGGGATTAGCATGCAATTGCACCTTTGCTCCAGCCCTTCTGATTATCACAAAGGTGCATCGAGAACTGGGCAGCTCAGTGAGGTGAGTCAGCCCGTAGGAACCTGAGAAAAGCAGCAGTGGGGTTTTGAACCCCTCGCGAGGCATGTGAGTACTCGGACAGTCCTGTCGGGCGAGTGCCGCTGAGGAAGCAGAAGCTAATGGGGTGGTTGGCAGCACCATTTTACGCTGTTCTGTACCCCAAAGAGTGATCAAACAAAAGATTACTGCAAACAGTCTGGGTGAAGGGAGCTATTCATTTGTGAGGCTACAGGTTGCACCACGTGAATGACAGGAAATGTGTCTGCCGCAGCGGATACAGGAGAACGTGGGTGGTAGAGGAGGACTTCCTTCTGAGAAACCCTGTGCCAAAACCTGTTCACATGTCAAACTCTGCTGTGTATGTGCAATATGCCACTGTCTTACTAGAGGGATAATGCTGCAGAGGAGGCCATCAGGGCCTCATTTCCAGCAAGGCTGGTTTCCTCATGCCCTGATCATGGTATGCTGGTCAACGGGTAGCAATGGGTGAGAGCTGTGTGTCTTTCATGCCATTGAACTTTTGTACCTTTGAGCTCCTCCTGAAAGTCTGTCCCTTGCAGGGTTCCCACCGAAACCCAGCACGCCTGCAGCCTTCATAAAGCACTTCTCCAGCACTCCTCTCACCCCTCCAGCTCTTCATATCAAAACTCTGGGATGTTTTCTCATGCCTCCAGTTTCTTCCTCCTTGGGTCTGAGGTCTCCTTTGCACTCCTTTCAACCCACTGTTGCTTATCCCCTTTTCTCCATGCAGCTGGGTGTCTCACCCAGATGTCATGGCCTGATCCCAGCTGCCCTAATGCTTGTAGTATTCATGCTGTTCCAAATATGACCAAACCTCCATCGTTCAGGCTTGAAGCTTCTGGAGGTACCATTGCAGTATGGAGGAGACGTGGGACAAAAGGGAAAGATTGAGAAAACAGATGGTATAAAAAGCAAGGCAGGAAGGAAGGGGAGAAGGAAAAAATGTGTATAATATCCGAATAAAAGTGAAAGAGGGAATTATAGCTCTGTGGTATTGAGGTGGACAAAGGAAGGAAATGGATATTTTGGAAAGCCAAGAAGCCAATGGGAAAGAAGATGAAAGGGGATGGAAAGAAGAAAAGAAAGAGGAAATCAGGAACAAAAAGGTGGTGGAGACAAACATTTAAGATGGAGATAAAGGTATATCCCTCCTCTAGTTGCTTCAAATCAGTCCTGATAGGCTGTTCCATTAAAAAGAATAACAACTAAAAAACCCTAATCCAGAAAATGTGATGGCATTAAATCCTACTGCTGTTATTCTGACTGCTCTGGGCTTACAAATGCTTGATATGCATACTGTGAGTGCTTCCTAGCTCCCTGCTGTCTCTTCTCTGCCCTTAAGCACTGACAAAAGACAGTTCCTCGGTCCCTAGCAGTACGACTTTTCCTGCCGGGTGCTGCTTATTGCACCCTTCTCTCAGTTAATATTCTGTAAATTAGTTGTAAATATATGAAATGTTTGGTCCCCTCCTATTTCCTTTCTTCTGCTGAGGTAATGGAGCATCCTTAGAGGCTGATAACTATCAGGTAAGGAGCTGCAAATTTCTACATATATTAATAAACACTTTTAATTCTTGAGCAATTGATAGTTGTTTCTTTAATTTTGCAATTTCTGCTACTCAGCTGGCTGACATCCAAAATTGTTCCAACCAGTCTTGAAAGCAAGCCATGCTCCAAATTCCTCTTTGAGTTGCAGTTGTTTAGGTTTGGTATCTACTTTGTAAACATATGATGTAGTTTAATTTTGAGATTTAACAGATTATATGATATCATAGAATTTGTACAGATTAAATATTTTGGTCCCATGTGCAGAAAAGTATTCAGAAAATCCTTTGTAGACCCTTAACAAATACCTTTTCTGGTCACCTTTAAGCTCTGGTCCGTGATCGCTGCTGGTGCAGGAGCTGATGGCCGGCAGCCCACAGCTGGTTTGGGGCACAGAAGGAAGCACCGTACTGGTCATACTGCCCTCGTGCTGGTTTCCAGCTTATGAGGAGATGATAAACTTGCACGTAGTCTGCAGAAATGTGGATAGTGAACAGTGATTCAGAAAACTTTGGGAACTGCTCTTTTAGTTACTGTACTCCTGGGAAACCTTCTCCAAGTACAGAAAACATCCCACAGTGAGACAACTCCAGGCACAGAGAACTTTCTCACTGCACAGGTAACCATTGAGGACTGTACATTTGCAACATGCATAAAATCTGAGAGACATAAAATGGAGCAGAAATCTCCGCTTCAATTAGGCTGCTCTAAGACTGATGTGGTAAGTGCTGGGCTTTATCCAGTGCATCGGTAACTGTAACATGAAAGAAACATAGACAAGCATTTACCTGTGAGTGCAGTGATGTAAAAAGTCATTAATGATGCCAGTCTCTCTACTGGAAAGTAGTAACTTTCAGTATCAGAGCTGTGTACTTGTTATATGCTAGATGCATACAAATGCTGATTCATATATGTAATGGATATAAAGTGCCGTACTTTTCTCAGTATGATCGTCATGTCTTAACAGGAATACATTCTAGTACTTTTAAACTCTTTGGCTAAAGACTTGCTTTAAAATTAATTTCCCAGAAGATTCCTTCTTACCTGTGACAGGGGAAAGATGACCCACAGCAGTAATGCCCCTGCCTCCTGTGACTTTCCTGCTCCACATCTCCTTCCTTCACTAACTGCTCAAGTGATGGTCTAAGACACCGCTCCTCCTGCAGGAAGAGGACCTAGCCGAGCCAGAATGCCCACCTGACACTGTTCTCCGATGCTGTTTTTTGTATGGAAGTATCTATGTGTCTGAGAGCAGTGAGGCGGTCACAGCCAGTCCTGGTTGTGTTTCCAGCTTGCCAGAATAACCCCAGGCTCATTTTGCCTGGCCTGTTCGAAGGCTCGGCAAGCATATGCTCTTGCAAGGCATTTAGGGGGACACTGGCTATCAGCAGTTTCGGTCCAATCCAAGACTGTGATAAAAGAAATCACAAAGCTATATTTGACCATGTTGAAAAATGTTAAGTTTGTCATGGAGCTCCATTTCTCCACAGCCTGTCTGTGCAGTCAGACGTAATACAGGTACCTTTGCCAAGTGATTGATGCCTCTACGAACTGGGTTGTAGTGTGAATAAGAAACCTAAGTATTAGAGGGACTACGAGGTCTAGCAAGCACTAAAGGACGAGAGTAGTGTGCTGTTTGCTGCCAGGGCAACTACCGTTAGATCTTTGAAGCTGATAGGTTATTTTGTTTCATCTGTCCTTAAATTTCTGAAATATGAAATGTAAAGAAATAACATAATTCCACTTGGAGCCTCTGTTTTTCATTCTACAAAGTGAGACCATCTAGCTTTGTACATTACGGTTTTAAATTAGATAACACTAGTGCAGTTGTTAATGAGAGCCTTGGAGTTTTCTTTCTTTATGGCGTTCCCTGTGGAGTCACTCAGGTGGGAGCAGAATACCTTGATTTAGCTGAAGGTCATACAAATCATTCCAGACGGCCAAGTGTGCATATAATGGGGAATTAACTCTGCAAACATTCAAGTTTGTATGCAGAATCTGCCTGTTCTTCTCCACAGGTTTCCTTGAAGACAGGGAATCTCAACTTTCTTAAGATTTGTCACCTTTAGAGGGGCTTCTAGGTGAATATCATCACTTATGCTGATGGTCCACTGAACTGATCAGCCTTGGGAAAGCTGGCTTGCTCTAATAACAAGTATACCAGTATTTTTAGTGTCCCATGGCAGGTCTTCCAAGGCCAGGCAGGTCTTCTTTTCTGGTGAGGCTAAAAAAGAAGGTGAATGATTGTTCTGTGAATTAAGCTGCAAGAGGAGTTCTCCAGGATGCAGCTCAGAGTGTCTGTGACCTGAGGCCAAAAGATGCTCTTGTACTTCAAGTGTGGGCAGAGCTACTTTTCATGCTGGAAATGCAGATGCTATGACACAGCCTACTGTTACTGGAGCTGCTAGTGTGTTATTCACTTGTTTTTCTGTGTTTGAAGATGATAATTTCCACAGGGTATGCCTGGAGATGGTCATGTGCTCTTTTGTTCATGCTCTTTGGTTGAACAAAATCTCTGTAAAATAAAACTAATAAAATTAATGAAACTAATAGAACTAAACCACTGGATACTATATTCCATTCACCTTGACTTGAGTTTCCTGCCGTTGCCATGTAAAGTTCAATTGCTTTTCTCTGGAAAATGTATGAAAGCATAACTCCTATCTGCTTTGCACAGCTGTTATATATTTCCTTGGTTTCCTTGCTGAATTTAAGGTAATGTCGGGTGCAGTAGTCATCCTGGGTAATCCTTGTAGCCGTAGGCATTGATCTCAAGATATCTGCTAACCCTCGCAAACGTCCTCCTCCACCTCCTCCCCTGCCATCCTGTCACACACAATCTGGTGCTGTTACTCCATGCCCCTCACTCCCCTCCCTGCCCCACTGCTCACCTCTGCAAACCGAAGCCCAGCCCCGTGCCCACGCCTTGGCCTCGCTCCCCCGGGAAGAAGAAACGGGAGCAGCCCAGGAGGAGCTGGGAGCTGCTGGTGGGTGCAGTAACCTGCCAGGAGGTGGGGGTGGCCCTTTCCAGGGGGGACTGTGTGGCGCAGGGCAGCGCCTCTTTGCAGGCGGCGAGTTCGGGACCCCCTCCTGCCTGTACGGAGGCTTTGACCAAAGTGGACGGGTGTGTGCCTGCACGCAGGTAGGTCGCTGGTGGTTATTTACACACAGAGGCTTTTTCCAGGGCTGTTTCCCCCACAGAGGAGCTGCCGTTGCTCTCTGCTTGGGGCAGTCCCCGTGCCGCAGGTGGGGAAGAGCTGGCTTTGAAGGAGCGGGCTCCAGCGGCGGTGGCCTCCGCGCTTCTCCTCTGCTTGGCAGGACGGCTGGGACTCCCCTTAGCAGGGAGAAGGGGTGGCAGCAGTGCAGGACCCAAGGGGCAAGCAGAGGCTGGGAGAGGTTCCCAGCCAGAGGAAGGTATCGCATCCCTTTTGGCTGTTGTGCTTGCCCTGTGAGATGCTTCCCCGGAGCAGTCCTCCTTGGTGCTCACCTTCTTCAGCAATGGGAGGGGAGTCCTTCACTTATAGAGATGAGATGGGTGGGGCCTCAGGTCATTTTATAAAATAACTTGTCATTGACTCCTACAGGAGTAAATCCTGCAAACATGTCTCAGGAAGTGCTGCCCGTGAAGGTGCCAGAAGCACTCTATTATATGAATCCAGGGAAGGCCACGATGCCATCAAATGCAAAAGAATTACAGGTAAGGAAACAGCTTTAAAAGTTTGCTTGAGGTCCACTGTGTTTGACATGCGTTTGACAGAAAACTAAATCCTGCTTTGTGAGCATGTTTATGTACAAGCTACTGTACAAACTTACTGCCTGATGGGACTAGGCGGCAATGTCTCTGCCTGAAGGAGTTTAAGGTGAAATGTTCTCTTCGTGGCTATCAGTGGCAAAAGTCCTCCTGACTCCACTGGAGCCAAAGATCTCAGCTTCATAGGCAAAATGAGAGAAGTCAGCGTAGCAAAGGGACAGAAAAAGAAGAGAAAGTGGAAAAAATGAACAGGGAAGGAAGGAATTTTTAGGGGACTGAATTATCAGCCTGAATCCAGACCCAGTCTTAAAAAACCTTTTTTCTTCCATAATTAAATGCTACTTTTATTAACAATATTAATATTTGTGTATCAGTAGCAAAATTTTGACATGTGTATTAATGTGACAACCCTATTTTTTGTTACTGGAAAAGGGATAAGGACAGGATAAAGAATAGGGGTAGGGAATTGAATTTTATTTCCACATTCCCACTTTGTTCTGAATTTTCCATTTTGCTTTGCATTTTCTGGGTCATTTCAAGATTTGCATTTAATTTTAACTGAGGTATGTTATACACTGTTCTGTGTGCTCTTTGACTGGACGAAGGCACATTGCTTCAAGAAGTACTCTGGAAACAGAAACAGAAAACTTTGAACATTTTTATCAAAATTGTCCTTTAATGGTGTTTTCCTACAAAGCATTTCAAAAGGGGGCACTCTACATTGTAGAAGTATTTTGGAAGTATTCTTTTTCCTGAAAAAATTGAAATGTTAGATTTAAAATTTTGCAATCGCAACATGTTTCACGCTCTGGGTTTAAACCCAGAGAAGAGATTCTGAGATTTTTTTAAATCGAGATTTAATACTCCTGAGAGCAGGAGCAGATTGTCGAAAGATCATATTCGAAGCAAAAAGCAAACCTTTATTCACAGAGGCACCTTTTGGGTATCTCGCAGCTGAAATGGCTCTTCCTTCATTGACATGTTGAAAGGGTACCCCTGACATAGATTTTGTACCAGTGTGTGCCGAACCACATGGTGGCTTGTTCGTTATGCTGAGCACTGTAACACAGCTGGGTGTAACCAACAGCTGTTCTAATTGGGGTTTCAGCATAAGTTATTGCAGGTAGGAATTAATTATCTACCCTGATAATGCTGCTGTTGTTGTTTTAATACTATCATTTATAATTTCTTTCTTTCTTCAGGATCAAGACTCAGACGTCAATTCTTTGGGAGATGACAAACCGCAAGAAGAAAATGAAGAAAGTAGTGTACCAGACAAAGG
The DNA here is from genome assembly GCA_013400755.1 of Pelecanoides urinatrix. Lineage (NCBI taxonomy): Eukaryota > Metazoa > Chordata > Aves > Procellariiformes > Procellariidae > Pelecanoides > Pelecanoides urinatrix. Next base: position 357,119 of record VZTQ01011391.1, read on the forward strand.
TGATTTCAAGGTATTATGAACAAGAATTTTGAACCAAAGAGGGCTGAGGGGTTTGTTTTGCTGAAAAGGGGAGAAGGCTCAGGTAGATAAGTAACAATGGTGGCAGTTTGAGTGTTACAAGGGAAACTCCCTTAAGTCTATTGTTTGGATCATTTTATTCCACTTCTGTTCATGATTTTCAGAATTGCTTGTTGTATTTATTTGTTATGTTTTCTCGGGAGCATGCAGAATATCTACTGTTTTAATCCCTCACTTACATGTAAAAGAAATCCATTGGTTAGCTTTCTGTTCCACAATGCTTTCTGTAACTGAAAGGGCCAAGAGTGATGCATGTTCTGCTGTGATGGCTTCGGCAGTGCAATCTCTATCCTAGCAATTTATGGGGGACTCCTGGATTATTGAACCCTGATTTTTCACCACTTCTGTGCTCCATCAGAAAAAAACTGTAACGGAAGATTCTGTGAAAGGAGTGATGCTTGAAGGTGCTAGAGCTATTTCTTGTGTTTGAAGATCAGTCATAGGTTTATTTTTGTTAGAAATTACTGATTTTCATAGGGGTTCTCATTCTGCTACTTTGCTATCTGTGCAGTAAGTACAGGCATTGTTTCCTATCTGCCAGGATTAGAGGAGTTTAAATGTGACTCGCATAACAATGTTGTCCCAAAAAGTGTTTGCTTCTGAGCTAGATAATTCTATGGAAATTCGCATTATAATCCATGCAGACAAGTTATACTGAGACAAAATGAAGCTGAAAAGGAGCTTTATCTGGAAGTTGAAGTAATACTGTAAACAGGCAGACGTGTGAGCTTTGTGATAAGCTAGTTACCAGGTAGTCCTGGTACCATTTAGGCACCAAGAAATTAAAGCAAATTCTTATTCACATTTGGAGTATTTTTACTTTTTCAAATACACATTTCAAAGTTTAGCTTTTGTGTTTGCCTAGTATTAGGAATTTTGTGTTTTTTAAAAAAATAAATCAGTGTCATTAAAAGAGTATACTGTATTTTCTCAGGATATATTCTATCAGTCTTGGGTCTTCGTGGCATTTCATCTCGCAAACATTCAGCTTACGATGTCTGGTATCTCTAGCCTGTGGAGATACAGAAATTCTGGACCATGTATAGGATGAATAATTTTATAGATAGTAAAAACAGGCTGAAGAACAATGAATTGATCAGTCTTTGGTATAATGTCTGCTCCTTACAAGGGGTAAGGAACCTAAAACCATGATGAGAGAAAGCAAAATGATTTGAACTCCTGGGTTATAATTACCTATGATAATTATACATATGACAGGTAACTTCTTGTCTCCATTTCTTAATCCCACACAGTGATGTGTTTGTTTTTCCATTATCTGCTCAGGATATAGGCTTAGATCAAAGACATTTAAGGGTCGTGAAATTTCGAGGGAGCAGATGTGATAGTAGCGGACCAAAAAGAATCATCTTATGTGTATGGGACCATAACTTTCTTCTAGACCACTATATTTCCCCTGTCTCTCACTGAAGGATTATTTTTCACATTTCAAAATTCCAAAAATTCACGACAACTCATTGGTGATGGACTGAGTTGTTGTTCTTGCATCCGGTTACATAGTCACTGTTCTTTCTTCGATGATCAGAACATAGTACTCTAGCCTATGCACTTGCATGATCATGACTTGATTACTGCAGCATATCATGTGTTTAGGTGAAGGACACATACATACTCTTATCTTCTGCTCAGTTTTTCTCAAATGTAAATTTTTCATCACTGAAACTACCAGAAGACTTAAATATGAGGGCCCTTGCTAAGAGGGATCATGTCTTAGAAACATACCACAGCATATCCCAGCAACTGCATGTGCCTTTAAGCCAACATGCTGATTTTTATCTGCATTAAGAAATCCATATTATTCAGGCCTTGGCTGGTACTTTGCCAGCAGCAGTACAAAGCAGCAGGCAGAGCCAGCTCTGGTGTTTCAGACATCAGTGTTTATATCAAAATATTTACGGATTGCAGCAGGTCTCATACAATAACTAATGTGAGGGAAGGGGGTGGGGAAAAATCGGATGCATAGTTCTGAATTCAGCATGAACAATGTCTTATCAAGGGTAAGATGCCTCATACCTCAGGTCAAGTGGTACCTCCTTTCCCTGCCAGGCAAGGGCTCCTTGTTCTTGCAGGGTTTGTGCAGCTGGGAGAACAGCAGCCCTTCAACAGAAGAGGGGCAGGTTAAACTCTCACTCTTGTGCAAAGCAGGAGCTCTAGCTTCTGCTGGGTTTTGGAAGCTGGAAGCAGCTCCTGAGATCATGGGAAGGGGTGGGGAACTGCCACGCTGCATGGCGAGGTGAGGAGGTGGTTGCAACTGCTGCCTCTGGTACAGGTGGGACTCCATCACGTGAACCAGGAGCTGAGGCAGGCAGGAGGGCTGGGTACCCGCTGGTGCCAGGCGTGGGGTCCCTGTCTCCCACAAGGGCAAGAGCTGTTGGGAGCAACTCCAGCCGCGGGCTCAGCAGCAGCTGGAAGGGCAGGAGGCAACAACTCCTGAGCCACCCCCAGCCCCATGGTGCTTGCAGGAGCATGACACCAGCAGCAGCTCTGCTCAGCTGCAGGAGCTGTTCTGAGCCCAGGTGCCTCCCCTGTCCCCCCGCGTGGTGGCATGGAGATGCCTAAAATACAGACTGCTGCAATGGCATGCTCCAGCATGCCTCCCACTTCAAAAATAAACCTTGCAAAGTCAAAGGAGGACACTTCCCATCAGCTCATATCTTTGAAATATGGTTTGTCTTATCCACATTTGACATCAAAAATGTAAAACATCTGTGTCTGAGATAGACCTCTACATCAGTGGTCAGAGATTTTCAAGGTGTGATGCATGTCCTGTGGTAATGTCTACCTTAGGATGAGACTCCAGAAATGCCTAACAACTGTCAGATGTAAACACCTATTTTACAGCTATCTGGAATTAGAAGTGATGAGTCTCAACCCTCAGATGGTTAATGCTCAGTCTAGTTTCTCTCTCTGATATTTGTTCTGGTTGAGAAGGGCAAAGCAGTATAAGAGGGCTCTGTCTTTTCACGGATGGACTATCCTATTCCCCTGGCTACAGTTCTACCTATGGAAATCATTTTGAACAGGCAGTTAAATGCTCCATGTTTTCAAATGGACTTTTTTTTTTCAAAATCAGAAAAAAACCAGTTGTTTAACATCTGGAAACACTAAAAGATGGAGGACAATGTTAACAGTACTGAAAGGGCTATGCAACTAGCCTGAGTTATCAGTCAAACAATAAATCTCTGCAGAACTCGGGATCGCTGTGCACTGAGAGTATCTATGTTGTGTTGATCAACATTTGAAGCTCTGCTTTTTGGAAATGTGTTTCAAGCACAATATCATGTGCAGTCTTATTCCTCGAAAGCGTTCAGGGTCCCATGGTGGATATATGTATGAGGAAGCAATGATCGGAAGGACACAATTCTTGGCCTTGCACGTACTCCTGTGGGCACAGATAAATTTTCCCTGCTGAAACCAGGGTTCCTGTGGCCATATGCACGAAAGGGATGTTTCCATCCAGATGTGGGAGTTTTTAATTCACTAGTAACCAACCAAGACTTCTGCTAATTCTGGTGAAAAGGCGGTCTGATTGAAAGAAGTTATGTTACTAACAAAACCATGAAACACGCAGCTTGTGAAAACCAGCTGGTGGCAGAAGTGGTCCTCGGCACCCTCCCAGCCCCCGCGCAGCCCCACAGCCGTTGATGGAGGTGCCGCAGCCATGGATGGAGGTGCCGCAGCCCCAGTGCCTGGAGGAGGCGAAGGAAGGAAGCAATTAGAGCGGGCACGGAGCCTGGGTTTGTCGAGAATGAGGAAGAGCTTCAGAGACATGGCCAAACGCAGCAGCTGCCCGCGCTCAGCCCAGGCAGCGTGCCATGGTGGGGTCCCCTGGCACACCCCGCAGCAGTGGGAGATAGGCTGCAGCAGGCTGGGGCAGGGCAGTGATGTTCACAGCCTGAAGCATCCTGATTACAACAGTAAAAAACTTGTGGATGCACATTCTCTAAGGAGACCTGACTCTTGGACAACTCAGAATAGGCACCACTTCTTCACACACCACCAGCTCTAGATACATCGTCAGCAGCAAAGTATTTTAGTTCTTTTGATTTGGTTACCATCTAGTTAAATTAGCACCTGGAGATGAAGAAAGGAGTGCCCCGGTGACATCCTGTGAGTGATTTCATCTCAGCAGAATGCTTCTCTGGGCCAGGAATGCAGGGGGACCTTAGTCAAGGCAGGGAAGCTATCTTTACTGGCACAGCAGCCTTTCCTGGCAGATGACATAGAAACGGATAGAGGCATTACTATTGGGTGACTGCATGAAAAATGTGTGGGTAGAGAGGAAGCTCATTTCATGGTTTTCATAGATAACACAATTTTTTTTCAGGTTGGTCTGTAGAAATGGCCTTTTTCAACCATTGAAAAAGTAAATTGTCCTCAAGGTATTTTTAAATCTCACCTGATCTTTGCAGGATGGCTTGTGGAATAGCATGCGGTGTGGTTGCACTGAAATAGGTAATGGTACCAGCACACTGTGGCACATAATTTTGCTTCCTCATCACAATTCTTCATCCAGCATGACAAAGACCACCTCCTCATGAGACCAGATGGAGGGCATTCCACATTTCATGTAGAAAAGCAACAGCTGAGCACCTGCTTGGAGGACAGCTGCTTTTTGGTGGTGATATAGTATTCATCACACACACTGAAGATGAATTTCAGGATCTCTGCGTTATTTTTCTGTTAGTTCATGATTGCTTTGGAATAAATTCCAATCTAAAAAGGGCAACAATCAGGACTGAGAATGTGTTGGCTGCCCCTGGACGTTCAAGCATAAATTCTCCTCTCTGGAGCAGTGTTGTTGGATGACTGCTCTCTGTTTTGGGAAGACAGCTACAATATTCTGCTAACTGATCGAACATCTATGGTAAAACAAGGAGCTAACACTGAAAACCAAAATATGCATTGACCCAGCATACATTTGACTCTACTCTTGTGGAATTACGAGACTGGGGTAGTCTACAGTAAGCATGGTGGAGTGGTGAATGTCCGTACCATTGCTATCGCAAGCTGGGAAGATGCTGCTAGCAATAGTCCATGCTGGAAGAGTCTGTTAGATGAAGAAGCCTAAAGGCTGAAGAAAGGCACTGAGAAAAAAGCAAGTAAAAAAAGGTAAAGAAGAATAGCCATCCTCTGGTCTCATGGACTCTTGTCTCATTAAAGAGTACTGTCATTTTGGAGCTCCACAACCACTTGTGATGTGACAGGATGTGTTATACAGCTAAAGTAGTGGAGTAATTTACAGCAGTGCATCTTGAGAAGGATGCATGCCACACATACCTACATCTGAATATAAGCGTGACTTTAAAGAGGGCTGGGATAGACTTACGGAGGCACAAATCTGCCAGGAATGCAGACAGCCTGCATCCCCAGAATGCTCAGAGAAATTTCTGTTTTCAAATTCTTACTCATCCCAGTGGGAGAAAGTTGGAATCATTCACACGACAGCGGAATCCTTTACTTCCACCAACACAGTAACTTGGTGCCGAGTATCATACCATGTTATTCTTTTTTATGGGAAGTGATGGAAAAATCGAAGAAGAGACTATGTGGTCTGCTCTGTGTTTGATGGAGCTGTTGTTTGGAAAATCCCAGTAAAACTTCATTTCCCTGGGAGTACAGAGAAACTAGCAGTGTACAGCCTGCTCGTGCTCTGGCATCGCGACGTGCTATATCGCATGCAGCTGTGGTATACACGCGTGTACATGAAGCACACGTGCACAATTTGAGAAGCACCGAACTGAAGACAAGCCGACAGATTAACTATCAGTGAAACAGTCACAAAGTGACTACATCAGTCTTGATTTTATCAAAAGCAAAACTACAATGTGGCAGTGCAAAATGGTTGTTGTAGTATGTCCTTGTTAGCCCCAGGGCAGGACGCTGCTTGGGGTCTTCCACCGCTCAAGGCTGTGGTGGAAACCTCTCTGTATGTGGAACATCTTGACATAGCAGCAGCCTTTTTGTTTTGTTAAAGAGATCATAACAGATTTTAAGTAAACAGAATAACAGAACTTCTATCCTTTGCTTTATGCATGCATAGCTGCTATTTTCTTTGTTTGTATAACTAGACCCTAGTACCTCATGTGATGGTTGTCACAGTTGTTGTTTAAATACATTTCTTTTGTTTAATATGTTACTGGAATTAATTAAAATAACAAATCCTCCTGGGAGCAGTAGAACTAGCGAGGCCTGATCACCAGGTGATTTCTGCTCTCCCTGTCGTCTTCGCTACCCCCCCCCCGGCAGGTTCCGGGGCTGCCAGGACGGCTAACGCCTGGCTGCTGCCTCTTCCTCGGGTAACCGGCTGGCAACCGGCATCTGCCTCTCCCCCAGTGCAAGCACAGGTCCTGATTTCTGTAGCTTCTGTGAAGCCACTGGTTTTTTTGTGAAACTTCAGTAAGTCTTTTTGTGAAACCTGCATCTCTGAGAATTGATTTCCCCATGCCAGATGGGGAAATTTGGCTTACACTTTAGAAAGTCGTTGCATGGGAACCAGGAGACAGGTGATCAGATGGCAGAAACTGTGTAACAATCATTAAAATAAACCCCAACCCACCCCACTTCCTTAATGTCTCCTATCTAAGAATCTCAAACCGCTTTGCAAATATTGAATCCATCGCTTCTCACTCAAGCAATGCCATTTGCCCGAGGAAGCGTAGCTGGAGCTGATCCAGGAGCTGGCAGCACCTTGAACAACCTCTGGAGATAAATGGATGCAAGAATTGCCCCGTGCTTATGCAGATCCTATGGAACAATGAGTTTCTGCCTTCTAGGGCATATGCTGAGGTGCCCAAGCTCATTCCTAACATGTGAGTGTGGTGATCCACCTTTGCTAATTACCTAGCTGAGAAGAAGGGTTAATTAACTGGGTGGAGAACTGCATTAATATGGGTATACTGTTTCTCAAATGTGAACGAGTGCTCTTGCATGGGGTAGCTCTGAGGACATACCCCTCCATCTGTTGTTGTTTGCAAATTTTGCAGCTTCTGTTAGGCTTTTCCTCTTTTGAGAACACTTGAAATAGAAGGTGGATGGATTGCTGAGGGTGAATTTCATTAAGAAGTACGAGACAAGGGAATTTTAGTGGAGTCCGTTTTCCACAAGTCAAGTACTAAAAAAGGGAGAAAACAGAATTCTTGAGGCATATACAGGAGGGGTAAAAGCAGGAACCCTTTTTAAGATCTCAGCAAAAACATTTTAATATAACATGATGTGTTAGGAAAGAGAAGAAAGGATTTCAAACACACATTGAAAAAGTAATTTGTTGTGACAAAGGAGGCCTAATTGTCTTCCCATCTGAAAATAAGGTCCTTTTTGCTCTGTTCTCTTAAAAAAAAAAAAAATTGGCAACATTACACACATTGTTTTGAGTGAGGTTCTTCCAGCTTCTCTTTATCTGCCCTAACATCTATTTTGTCTGCTTGTTTATAGTCATTCTAGGAAGTCTCTGAAGTGCTATAGAAATAGAAGGATGCTCCTAAATGAGAGGAAATCAGCTGATAAAAATAGCAGTTGTCAAAAAGAATGATTTGGAGGGCTCCGCTGTAACCACTTATGCAGGTGGAAATGTTTCTAGGAGTGTGAGGAAATGACTGTGTGTCACAGCCACAGGAAACAGTGATTTGTTTATTGGCTTTGTCAGAGCAGCCTTTTGCAGATAGGTCTGAGCCAGAGACAGCTTTATGGAATGAGCCGGCAGGAAATTGCCTTCCTTAGAAGAAGGAAGTCACATTATCCTCTAAGAACAAATAGAAAGAGGTCCCTGCAGTCACAAAATCTGGAGAGACTTGTTTTATAGAGAGACATTCAAAGGGACCAAAGGAAGTTAAGCACTTTCAATCTGAAGGGTTTTTTGGAGAGGGGTGTTGTTCTTTATTTTTCCCCAAAGGCAACCTATACCCAATTTCTTACCCCCTAAATCCTCTGGAAACAACTCTCAGCCGTTGGTTTAGCTCATAGTTGTGATTTACAAAAGCTCAGATTATTGCTACTTTTTTTTCCTGTACAATTGTAAAGGGAAAAAAGAGAAATCTATGTTTTTGAAGCTGAAGGCAAAACCACCTCTCTGAGAGCGGTACTTTGGGTTTATCCCGTGAGAGTCAGTGACAACAGATATTCTCCACAGCACTCTTTTCAATGCCATGGGACCTCATGGGTGGCTATTAAGGGGATTGACTGTAACTTTGAGTAAGACTGCCGGTATTTTGACAACTCCACCATGGTGCTCACCAGTGCCTTTACTCCGTTTAAGAGACTTATTGTAGCCATGTTGTAGAGCTAAACTCTGCAATTTCAGAGCAAGGGGTTTTGCAGGTGTCTCACAGACAGTATCAGTGGACAGGGATTTATCCCTTTCTTTTCTGCTACGATGAGCAATCCAGACTCTCAGAGTAACACAGCAAAAATACAGTGAAATGTATAAAATAAAATGTATAAAGACTTCTTTAACTGAAAAAGTGCATATTGCAGATTTTCATCTGCAGAATAGTGAGATAGTTGACACAATTTTTACTGACACTATTATTTTGTAGCACTCGGTTAGTTTGCACATTTGATACTTTTTCCCACTGAAGGCTTGTTCATACTCCGTTTTGTACCATTCTTCTCCAGATAGAATCCTCTCCCTGCTACCTGCTGACCGTAAGGATCATCCGGATGAGAAATCTCCAGAGAGTGGACGCCTGTAAGTATCTCCATTCTTAGTGGTATCTCAGGATACAGGCAACAAGTTTTCTTTTATAATTGTATAGCAACCTTTTCCAAGTGTTTCTGAAATAACTCAGTGTTTATGTGAACTAATTGTTATAAACCAGGTCAGTCCGTGCTGCTGTTTCATTGAATGTTCTTCCTGTGCTTTCTGGTTGGTTTTAAGAGTTGAATGTGGTTTTGAGGTACTTTCTCCCAAAGAAAGGAGAGTTTCTGACACAGGTAGATGAAAAAGACCGCATCCCGTGTTCTCAAAAGCAAGGGGTAATTTTGCCGTTGGGTTGTAGCACCTTGGGAACCGTGGCTGGGAGAAGCAAACTTTTTCATCGCCCCCTCCCCAGTCTTGGTTCTGACACAGATGAAATGAACAAGAAAAAACTTTCTAAAACCACTACCACCTGGCTAATGCCATTATTAATTACCCTGAAATGACTGTCAAAAAAAGGTGCTGACTGAGAGCTGGATGCCTTGTCCCTCTAACGTTCGTGCAGCAGTCTTGCAGTTGTGCAAGCGCGTGAGTCACATGGCAGGAAAGTGGTGGGAAGCGAGTGAGCAGGGAAGGAAGACACCGCCGCTTAGTTAAAGGACATGGACTACCCACATGTGCAGTGAGGAGAGGCGTTTCACACAAAATAGGCAAGCTAACAGTTCGTTTTGTTTGAATCAATACAGCTACATGACCACCTGTGAAAGGACGCTGAAACTAGCTCTAGGGTGAGGGTGGAAGGGAGGTGGTGTAACCCTGCCATCTCCTGATTCTCCTGTTTCGCTGTGAGCGGCAGCAATCGGCACTATAGTCTCTTGCACAGTAAGAGCCAGGGAAGATGTTCTGAAGGATGAAGATCTGGATTTACCATGCAGTACCGTTCCCATCTTACCCTGTGGTTGTCACATGTTTTTCTGGAAGGAATAACAGAGGACTTCCCTGTGTCACAGCTGTGAGTGAGGGATATACTAGCCGTATCTTAAGTCACATCATTGGGTCGTACTCTCTGCACCTGCACCTCCCTCCTGGTCCATGGCTGTGGCACACGTGTGATGATGCAATAACACAGAAAGGTTTCATCAAAGACTCATCTCAGACCTTTTGCATGGCAGGCGGCAAGACAAAATCACAAATAACTAGGTTGTAGAAAGAGATTATGCAAGCAGAAGTGAAGCAATATTTTGCATTAAATACACAGCTGACTAGTTTGCCTTCATCTACTCATATAATTAAGGATTGTTTGATATGCTTTGTATCTCAAAGTACAGTTAAGATACAAGAACGACAAAGCACATCAGTGGAACAGAGTACTTTGCCAGCCAAACAGCCAACAGTCATTGATCTCCAATGATAAACCCAAAGTCATGCAGTAGTCATACAGAATTACTTTTAAAACATTTTAAAATCAGTATCATTACTTCTAGGATCTCCAAACATATTTGAATACCTATTTTTGCAGTTTCAAAATTCTTCATTATTGTCTGCATAGAATTTCCCAGATTAAAAAAAAAAAAAAAAAACAAAAGAAAAAAAGAAAAGCCATACAGAATCAAATTGATGCTCATACAGTTCTCTGAGGCAGATATATTCAGCAGGTCCACTGCAAAAGCTTCTGACACTTGAGGAAATGGAATAACAAAAGAAGCTGTAGAAAGGCACCAACTATGATGACAGATCTGGAACAACTTTTACATCCAGAGGAACTAAATAGGCTACAGGCCTTAAGAGTGGAAGGGAAATTATTGAGGAGGACATGGAAGCTGTCTCTACAAAAAGGAATAGGAGGGAGAAGGTGAATAAGGAGTCGTTTTTTCACAATTTTTCACAATGTGAGGATAAAGGGGCACCCAATAAAATTATCAAACAGGAAGTTTAAAACGAATAAAAGGAATATACAAGTAAACTGTGGAACTCATTATCATGGGAATGTATGGATATTAAAATATATCTGTTCAAAAAGAAATTATTCATGGAGCATAAGTCTAGCAAGGGTTATTAAACACGATATTCTCAATGCAAACTCTGGTTTGGGAGATCCTTACTCTGGCGTTGCCTGAATGATGGGTGGTGGGTCAGGTGCAATACTGCTCTAGAATTAGCTTGTTTCTTCTACTGTGGAGCAAGATGCAGAAGGGCTATTACCTGGCAGTGAAATGATGAAGAATTTCTTTTTTGTCATGAAGAAGTCTAATGTTTTTTCTTCTGTCTCATCCTTGGAAAAAAGATAAACTCTTCCAGATGAGACTTTCTTGAAATGCCCAGCCCAATACAGACATACTTCCTGGAAACGCGTAGACTGAATGCTGGAATGTAACAAGTAGTAGGCAGTTAAAACTGATGTCTTAAGACAGAAGGAGGGCAGCCTTAAATCTAGTTCTTAAATCAACTCTGTCTATAAATGAAATAAAGACAAGCAACTTCCTTTGCAGGGAAAAGGTGCAGATGAGACACTTTGTTCCTCCTTCAGAGAGATACTGATGTACCTAAGCAAGGCAAAATGTGTCAGGCAGCCAGGCTTACTAGGCCTGCCCTTGCTGGGGAGACATTTGGTATGAGCAGCCAGTGTTTTCAATGTTAGCAGTCAGTCTCCTGGCAGTCTGCTGCAACATGTGTCGCCTGTGCACTAGTGTTTCTGTATTGTTTATTAATAGAATAGAACAGAACAGAACAGCATAGACTATTTCAGTTGGAAGGGACCTACAACGATCATCTAGTCCAACTGCCTGACCACTTCAGGGCTGACCAAGTTAAAGCATGTTATTAAGGGCGTTGTCCAAATGCCTCTTAAACACTGACAGGCTTGGGGCATCGACCACCTCTCTAGGAAGCCTATTCCAGTGTTTGACCACCCTCTCAGTAAAGAAATGCTTCCTAATGTTCAGTCTAACCCTCCCCTGATGCAACTTTGAGCCATTCCCAACGTCCTGTCACTGGATCCCAGGGAGAAGAGATCAGCACCTCCCTCTCCCCTTCCCGCCCTCAGGAAACTGTAGAGAGCCATGAGGTCGCCCCTCAGCTTCCTTTTCCCCAAACTAGACAAGCCCAAACTCCTAGCCACTCTTCATTCCTTCCAGCCCTTTCACCAGCTTTGTTGCCCTCCTCCGGACCTGCTCAAGGACCTTCACATCCTTCTTAAATTGTGGGGGTTTTGATGCTGCTTATTGTTTATCTGTACTCATGGGAATGGTGAAGACCCAGGTATGTCTCCCAGACCTTAATGCAAAGTGGGCAGGGGTGTAAGGAAAGCAGGAGACACAGGGATACAGTATGCAACCAAAATGTCTGAAGTGAGAAGACATCCCTGGGAATCACGATTCTCAGAGCCATCAGTCTGCAAAGCTCGTTGTGCCATCTGTGTGAGGGAAAGAGATGCCACTGGGGTAATTTCTGTTGTGTCTACCTGTGGGCTTGAACACAGAGCAGGAAGGCAGCCTGTAGCAGCCCTTTTCCTTCCCTTCGGGATTTTGTTAGGAAAGGAGAGGAGAGGAGGAAACCTGAATGCTGGAGGTGAAATGTCCTCTCAACTAACACAGTCAGGAAGAAAGTACAGGGAAGGAGGCTAAGAGATAAGAGTGGTGGGAAGGTAGAAGTGAATTAAAGCAGAAGATATGACTCCAGACGAGGACAGTTAAACTGCTGTCAGAACCTAAATTTTTTTTAATCGAAAATTAGATATGGGAAGTGGAAAAGAGCAGGAGAGGGAGAGGGCTAGAGTCTGCTGAATATTTTTCAAATAAATTTCTCCATCAGAGGAATATTGGTTTTTTGACTCTGCAGGAATGTGTTGATTTCTCCAGATTGTTTTTTTGGAAAAAATTGACAGAATTAAAAATGTTTTTCTGTTTCTGCTGATAACGTTAAAAAGTAGAAAACCAATAATTAAGGTGTCAGCTGATGTATCGCAATGTACTATGTAATTTCTCAAGCAATTCTGAATTTCAGTTCTTCATTCTGACTTGGACAGAAAAGCAGCAAGCTTTTTTGAACAAATACAATTTCAAGAACATAAAATGCAGCCTCCACCCAGTTTGAGACAGAGCCAATGGCTGTAGGGGACACCTGGCAAAACCTGGTGGAGAATGAAAGAAAAGGAGAAGACAAGAAAAAGCTCCTATTTCAGCCAGGCGAGTTTTTGCCTTTCCCCACAAGTAGATGTGCAAGCTCTTGTTCCCCTGCAGAGTTCTTACCTGCTGCTGAAGGGTCCTCTCCATTTACTGCTGCCATCACTCGTCTCTCTCAAAAGTCTCATATCAAAGGACATCCATTCTCAAAGATAGTTACCTTTTGCATTAAATGATATCTGATAAGAACTGTGTAAGAAAGAGTTTCAAGGTGCTGAAGTATTTTGTGTAACCTGCACGAAGAAACGTTACATTCCCCCGGCACACGGTACATCACAGTTTGGGCTGTAGCCATTTGAGATATACTTTAATTTAGGTGCCTTTGAGAAATGGGATGGAATATCCTTCACTAACCTTCTGATGCATTTCTGGAGAGAGACTTGGTCTCTCTTTTCCTGGAGGTGGCAATTAGTTAAGAACCAATGTCTAATTCAATTAGGTCCTTCTGGAGAAAGCCCCTGCCATCTCCTACAACAGCAGTTTGCAGCTGCTTTCACAAACCCTCACCAAGAAAATCACTGAAGGGAAGGCAGAGATGGAGACCTTTTGCAGTTGTTCTCAAAAGGTGGAGGAGGCTCCCAGGCCTCTCTCATCAGACCCAGCGGAGGGTTAGAGTGTGTGTGTGTGCACGCAGGAAAGCTGCTTGGTTGAGAAACTGAAGAAAGTGGCTGACTAAGAGGGAATTCTCACCCTCTTCTTTTATACACAACATTGCTGTTGTCTGTAACTCACACAAGGAAGAACAGAAACCACCTCCTGTTCTAGGTCATTTTATGGTCTGTGCTTTTTCCCTCTCAGAAGGATATCTTGAACACAGTTGCATTACATCAGGCATTTCTGCCTTTAAATAACTCATACTTGCTGTTGGTACCACGCAGTAACTTTTCCAGTGTCATGCAGCACCACTGACTTCGCCACATTAACAATTGTTTTGCCTCTTTCCCTTCCCAGTAAGCCAGGCTGATTGCTACGTGTCGTTATGGCTGCCGACTGCGACATGTGAAAAGTCCCGCACTAAAACTGTGAGAAACTCCAACAATCCGGTGTGGAACGAAACCTTCTACTTCAGGATCCAGAGTCAGGTCAAGGTACGGAGCCAAGGTTGTCTGCTTGAAGCAGCCTGAAGATTTTGTGTATGGTGGGTCCCATTTATCTCCTGAACTGTGCCCAGGAGTTGTTTAAGATAAGGGACTGTTCAAATTGTTTAACAGCAGAGATGACGGAGTTCCTGTGCCTGTTGGATGCTGCTGTTTAGGAGGGCCAGAAACTGAGCTCGGTATTGAAGTTTTAGGAAAACTAGAGACTCTCATGAATCAGTGCAAGATGGATACAGAATTTGGGAGTTAACTAAGCTGTCGTGTAGGTATAGCCAATATATTACTCATGTTACAGCAGTTAAACTGAACTAGGGAAGAATGAATATTCAATTTACAGTATGTTTTTCCAAAGGGGGTGGTACTTAATTTCTCCACTTTTCTTCTCAAGCACACCCCCAACACTCCTCCTTCCCTAGAACTAACGATGTCCAGATTGTAGAAACTATGAAAAAACCTTCTCCCTCTTTTTCCAGAACGTGCTGGAGCTGACAGTGTATGACGAGGATTTTGCTACTCCAGATGACCATCTCCTGTGTGCGCTCTTTGATACCGCTAAGCTTCCAATTGAAAGAACGGTGCTCCTGTATTTTAAGCCCAGCCCGAATGTGAGAGCAAAAAATAAAGCAACTAAGAAACTAGTGGAGAGTTATACAACGCTTTCAAAATCTTGAAAGTGAGCTTTCTGAATCCGCCATGGATGACTTATCCCAATAATGGCTACATGAATTGCCATTCAAAATATAAACACAAAAAATGTGGTAAAAAATCTGGATTCAAGAGCCTGAGGTTCTCCTCCCAGTATTTTTATAAATTATTAAAGAGCACTGAACAGTGCAGACTAGACTAGAACCATGTAATTCATAGTGAGAACAAAAGGGGAGGGATGTGACTGTGAGCTCGCTCTCAGCAGCACCAAGACTGCACAGCTGTTGCAGGGTGAATAATTTGTAAATTTTTTTTTTCCATGTAATTCATAGCCACTACCCCCTGTCCCTTTGATTGTATCTACTTTCACCCCAAAGGCAAAGCTGAAGTTGCCCTTTGTGTATCTCAGCACTGTCCTCTGCAGCGATACCTCAGCTACGGCTGAGCCTGCTGAGTCGTCTGTCGGAATTAGTGCGGTTTTGGAGCTCTGAATGGCTGATTTACTCTGTCTCTCAGTGTCCCATCTACAAAATGGGAAGAAGAGTCTTGATTCCATTTGAGATCTATGGATGAGATCAGTGAAATATCTCACATGCAACTTCTTGCTACCATGGGCAGATTGCTTCTGGCACCCAAACTCACAACTAGCTCATACATATCAACACTGCCTTACGGGGGGTTGCATAACTGTAACTCTGAATCACTCAAAAATACCAGTCTCTGTTATTATATTAAAGTGATGGGTGGCAAGTATCTTTAACTTCCAAGCTAATAGCAAGGACAGTAAGTCATGGAAGGACAGTGCCAGGAATAGTCAGGAGAAAAAGGTAAAATTCAGAAGACAAAGCAAGTTGCAAATTCTCTTTCTGCAGCAGCTTCACACTGACAGATAAAAGTACAGGTTGTTTTGAAGATACCTTGAAAAAGGTAGAAGGTGAGGAAGGAATCGTTAAACTCTCAGGTTTGAAATGTTGTTTCAGGCCTTCCAGTCTGAAATATTTATCACAGATGTGCATTGCAACCAATTACTTCGATATTGCAAACCAGGGACTGGGTTTAGACAAGGGAGAAGGCATTATGTAGCTACTTCATTTAATTTCTTGTTCTTGCTTTCAGGCCGAGGAGGAGCTAGAGGTTGAATTCAAATTGGAGGCCGCGTAAGTGATATACAGATTATTGTAAAAATGCAAGAATCACTAAATGTTAAAACAAAGAAATAGCATTAGAAGTCATGCTTTGTGGGATTTCTCTAAAAAAGTGCCAGACATCTCCTACATCATTACTGCAGTCTCAGAAACCGGCTGATCCCTCCAGTCAGCTCATTCTGTAGTTTAGTTGCTTTCAAAGACGCATCTCCCAGCATTGTCTCTTCTATCCACAATGTCGGATTTGTCTACCTGGGGACATTTCAGAAGACTTTCAGAGTGTGTGTGCATGCACTTGTGTGCATGCATGTCTATCAATCTTTCCATGCCTGTTTCAGCTGATGCATTGGACAGACTCCTAGTATTGAACCATCCTGGTTACATTTCCAGTGTATCTCTGACTCCTTAGATTTTCCCTTGTAGCACTGTTTTGGTGCTAGTAATTCTGTTTCTTTCTGCCCAACACAATGACAATGTGTTGGAAGCTCTAGAGCAGGGCTTTTCCTCCAGCACGGTCAGCCTTCCGTCCATATGAATCAGTATTTTTGTCTCTGTGTTGCCACAAGGTAACAAAGGCACAGCAGAATTAAAATGACCAGCCTAAGGTCAGCCCTCGTACTAGTGGGGAGCCAAGAGCGGAATTCAAGTCACTCCACACCATCTCCTGACTTCACCTGAATGCTTTGGAAAGCTTTTTTTCCCCCATGTAATTGGTATCCACTGCCCTGTGCCTCTTTCATTGTATTTGCATACCAGAAAATACACAGAGCTGGGCTTCCCCATGGGGGTACGCTGGCATATTAGCATGTTACCGCTGAAACACATGGACTTCACATGTTATAGTGAAGAGAAGAGTTTAACTCCCTAACCGCAGCTTCCATTTGACATGATGATGAGGTTGCACTGCAAAAAAGCAGCCGTGATACACATTGCTCAGCTTTGGTACAGAGGCAAGTCCCCTCAGAGCAGTGCTCAGTCCAAGCAAGCGTGGAAGAAGCTTGTTACGTTCCTGCTGGGGTCCCTCTGGCCGTCAATTTTCTAAATGGGGAGAAAGGGCAACACCCTGGGCAAGAATGAGTGGGTGTTTGTTTGATCTAAAGAATCCATATTTTTCATTTTGTTTCTCAGTTCTGGTCCTCATGAAGCCATTGCTACCAATGGAGTCCTGGTGGTATGTGTCTTTTTCCCAATAAATTTTCTATAAGTGTTTCCTTAATATAAAGGGGAAGGCAGGGTGGGTGTTAGAGAAGCCAGTAGGCCAGTTCTTTCTCTTTCTTCCCTCTTTCCCATTTAAAGAAAATACTTCTACTCTACTACTACTACTTTCCCTACTTTGAGAATGGGATATTTTATTGCCTTGTTCATTGGTGATATCCCATTATTTCCCATTTGTTCTATATTTTGACACACACAAACAGAGCGCTTTCCTCTGGTACCAGTACTCCTTCAAAAAATGTACTGCTGTCTATCAAAGCACAATGGTAAAAAGCCTTGCAGATAACCTACCCAGCCCTTTCCTCCCCTGGGAGATGAGCCATGCCTAGTGGGTAAGCTCAGCACTAAGTACTGACCTATCGTAATTACATTATGTGAAAGAAGAGTGAGTGCCATAAAAAAAAACCAACCCAAAATGTTAATACCAATGCTCCTTCAGAAAACCCTTTCTACTGTTGACTCTTGATCTCTAAGCAACATAACTTTCATTTATGTTTTTCCCAGTTTGACCCTTTGTATCTATGCCACTATCCTGAAAATGCTCCTGATTTTCTTCCTTTGTATCTTCCTCTTACTGTGCCTAATGGTATGTCTTTGTCACTGGAGGATGCTCAACAACTCCCTCCAAAGCTTCTCCTTTTTCTTAATCAGTGGCTACTGGGCAAAAGCCCAGAAATGCCAGGGAATAAGGCACTGCAGGTAACTAGGCATGTCCAAAAGCTGAGCGATTCACAGTTCCCCAAAACAAGGTTGGGATGTGACATTTTCTCATAGATTCCTGTTCTCTGTCTTTTACAGTGTCGTGAACTTTGCTGCTTGGAAGTTGAAGTGGCGGAGAAGATGCAGCAAAAATCAAGTACGGTTATTGCTTTGTTATTTATTTACCAATAATTGCATGCTTACTGATGAGAGGATGCCCCTTTCATATAATATATTAGTGGAATAAATAACATTTACAGTATTCAGTGCAGTTAACCCCAGGTAAGCACATTAGGTTGTTATAGGCTTCAATGACTGCATCTCATATTCCCTTAGGTATATGTAAATAAGGTCTATAAGACATGCATTAATGTTGAAATCCCAGTTCTATATAACAGCGAGAACATTCAGAGTCCCCTTTCTATGAAAACAGGATCCGCTTTGCTCCTTTCCCTTTGCTGCCAGCGCTCCCTTCAGAGTGCTTTCCACTAGACAAACAGTGGTCCAGACTCTACAGCTCTGCTACCTGCACCCCACTTTTAATCAAGCCAGCACAATTTTCTGGTTAAATCATAGTGACATTTCTCATGACCTTTATTTTGCTTTTTTAGAGAAAGAGCTTTCCCTCACCGTGAAGGGCTCCTTTGAGGGGACACGGGATATCACGCTGGGCCCCGACGGAGTGGTCAGCCCATCAGGTCCCACCAAGTTCCACTATATCAAGTATGCGGAGCCAACACTGGACGTCATGTTGCCAAAGAAGAGGCGCTACCACCCTGTATGTTGGAAGTGACTTTAACAATGAACTGACCATGAGTGCCTCTCTAGAAAGTGGGAGGAGGGGGAGAGGGTAAACCCATTACTGTTTTTGTCCTAAAGCATGCTGTTTTCCCAGTGGAGCTGTAAGTACAGTACAGAGACGGGCTCCCCAGTCGTGATGCTGAATTCGCTGCCCATGGGAAGGAAAACGACCATTGCAGAGGTGAGCATCACTTCCAGCTGTTAGGAATAAAAGGTCACTGAAGCAGAAACCATTGCCTATAATATTGTCCCAGAGGGACAGAAATGTTCTGATTTTTTCTCGGACCTTAAACAAACAGGAGCTTTGTTTCTCCAGCTGTTTTCTCCACAGAAGCAGGTTGTCCCTCCATTAGTCTCCAATATCTACCAGTAGCAGATAGAGAGACCAACAAGGATGTCAGAAAACACAATGATTCCTTCAGTACATCCCTCCCTGTTTACCCAAAGACTCACTGACCCCTCCTTTGCTTAGGGTCCAAACTGAAGGTTGCTCCTTGGGCACAAGCTAGGAAAAAGTCAATAAACCCACCCTTAGTAAACCATGTGCTTCGAAGGACAATATATTAAAATATATTGAAAATATTAAACATAGCGTATGGATTTTAAAGAATGTCATGAGAATGTTGCTTGAAATGAATGTATGTGCTGTATAATTTTGAATGAAATTCATAGAAGAAAAATATCCTTACTATAAAAAAATGAGTTTTTGCTAAGAAACATCTACAGATGTCCAGATTTTTAGGGATGATCTTGTCCAAATATTAGTTGTTAGGTTGTGAAAAAGTAGGAGAATATCAGATTTCAGGGCCATTAAAACATCCTCTCAGAACACAGCACTTTTTGTCAGTTAATATGAAGGTTGTAGTAATGATTTTAAGACAGGATGAAGTCTTGGCAGAAGCAAATGCAGACTTGCATTGTGAGACTGTGGCCAGGATGTCAAAGATCTGCTGTGTATTAGAGCATAAAGAACGGGAAACATATAAAACATGGTATTTCAGGACCTGCAGAAAACTTGTGAATAACACGGGAAATGGGATCTATCGCATGAGTCTCAGGAACCTCCTATACCAAGACTGTTAGTGGTTTCTGCAGCCTGGAAGCATTTGGGATCTGTGGGTAGGGATGTTCCACTAAGGATAAGTGAATGCTTTTGCAAATATATGCTGAGATCTCAGACATTTAACTTTGTGATTGCCAGACCTTGGTGGGGTCTAAATCAAGCTCTGACCCCAAGATAGAAAGGTAAAAAAGAAATTTTAAAATGAAAATAAAAAAATTACAGTACACATTCTTGTTTTCCAGGAGAAAAGGTTTGACTTGAATGTGAGAGCACAAAGCTGGTAAGAGGTCTTCTCCTATTCCTAAAGTCTTGTGTTATTTATTTTTATATTGTTTTAGCCACAGGGAAATGACACAGGCAGGCATTGCCAGTCTGAAAACTAGAATGTGCTTTTAATAAAACATAAAATACATGCACAGTATATTATACATAATTAGCCTTAGGAAGATTTGTCTTTAATCAATAAATGTTGATAAGTATGTATTTATTTTAGCATTATCCCTTCCCTTTTGACCACAGAATATTATTTTTGATCAATGTCAGTCTCTGAAGAGAACAAAGCTGACTAAAAAATCCAGAATAGACAGGAGAAAACATTAAACTTGATCAGAAATGATGAACATTTATCTTTTTCTTAATTGTCAGTATTCAGGAACGATAAAGCTTGTATTCTGTTAAGTCCAGTTATACCGTATATTGAGTAGAAACTAAAGTAGACAATGTGGCTAATGATTTGACATCTATAGATATGCTCATAAGTACTCATCAGTAAACAGGAAGATATTTCATGTTAACTATAGCTATATGTAACACACAGAACTGCACAAACTGATCTTTTTATGTGTGTGCCTGACTAGGAATTAAAAGGGGAAAATAACTTAATTTTGAATTCAAACAGTTTTCTATCATTCATTTCAGAAAGGCAAGTGATCAATGACAACAGGAAAACCAGTGTTATTTCAGGACAGGAAAAATGTTTCCTGCTTATTTATTTTACTTTCAGAGAACTTTAAAAGCAGTTTGTTTGTATCTTGATTTACAACGGAAACTGGCTTTTGCAGCTCCACCTAACTCAGTTCCCCTTGCGTGTCTTCAGTCACAAATACAGTTGTAATCATTTGGCTGATTTCATCCAAATCTGATGGTGGAAAAATCTCATAAATAGATTTCATTACTCGTTTCATTGAAATTATGGACTCAGTAGAAGAGAGAAGTTCTGTCACTGAAAAAAAAAGCAAAAACCTGCCATTTTACAATGCCTGGCCAGGTCTAGCTGGCCAGCCAAGGCATCCATGGGTAGCTCTGGCCTGGAGACACCACGCCAGATCTCTTGCCCCTTGATGTCTTGTAGGTGCAGGGCAGGGAGAGACAGGAGGGAGGTTAGTGAGTGGAAGAGCAAAATGCCCAGGGAAATAAGCTACAACAGTGGAGTTTTAAGGAACGACTTATTAAATTTCAAAATTGATGCAAACGAAATCTTCCTCTGAGGAATATTATGCTTTACAGTTTTTGAGTCAAGGCTGACACGAAATACAACTTCCAGCGTTGACCCGTGAGACAGCTTGTGCAAGTGCAGACAGATCAGAGCAGTGGGGGTGAAATCCCATCCCACTAAACCCAGTGACCCATCTCCATCCATCCAGGGGCTGGATGTCACCGAGGCCATCCCTCCAGCAAGCAGGGTTCCAGGGCCACCCGAGCCCTCCCCAGCGGTGCTCGCCGCTAGAGGGGGATGCGTTCCCACTCGAGTTCCTCAAAAAGGGAATTTTCCTTCATGTTGGAAATGTCAACATTTGAAAATTGGGCTTTATTTTAGATTTAGAATGAGAAAATATCCCGTGAAATGGGAAACGATACACCCACTTTTGACCATTTGCACAGGTTTTCTAAACTTGTAATTCTTTTAGTTTTAGAATATTCATTTAAATATTTTGTTTCATTTGTAAATACTGTACATTGTTTCTTCATCGATTAGTAATAACTGGGTATAATGCCACTGGTTAAGCTTACTATTTGAAATAAGTTTTCTTACTTTTAAAAACTGTTAGAATATTCTCTCCTCCTCCTGTTCCATTGCATCACCCTCTTTGAAGGGAAGGGTGCTGTAGATTGTCTTTGATCAAAGTTCTAAGACTGATATTGGTGTGTTAATATGTAAAATATGTGCATGTTTTTATCTTAGTAATTGTTCGTGCCACCAAGACCTGGACATGCGCTTTGGGTTCGACTTATGTTCAGAGGAGATGGCTTTCCTGGGAAAAAGAAAGAGATACGTAGCAAGTGCCTTGAAAAATGTTTTTCACCTACAACAGGATCTGCAGGATCATGAAGTATGTGTGTGTTGCGGGGGGTAGATCTTGAAGTTCTAGTGCCTTCATGTACTCTTCTAGACGAGTGGCCAGCAAAATGGGCCACATGTGTCTGTTGTGTGGCTACCAGCTTGTCCATGTGTCTTAAGTGCATTTGCTCCTGCTGCTGAGGTTTGTTATTGTGAGAAACACTAGTTGCAGTAATTGCATCCTTCATGACTATCAATTTGGAATTTGTCAGATTTGAGGTGTGTTCATCCCTGCCATCCTATGCCATAACTGGCTTGGTTCAGAAAGACTGTGTGCATAATAAATACATTACAGAGCAAAGATTTCTTCCCTTGTTCAAATTTTATCATTTTGTGAGAGTTTAGGATAAACATCTCTGAGTGCTTCTTATAATATCTTCCCTTTCTTGCAGTTTTGAAATTTCTTAAAATAAATATAATTTATTTTAAAGTAACTCCACAATACTGAAGAATAACAGCATTGATGAGGGTAGCTTAACAACACTAGCTGTGAACTGAGTGTATTTCTTCATGGGATTGGCATGTGGATTTTCATACAGTAGTAGTAGATGTTGAAATAAGAAAAAAGTGTCTAAGGAGTGGGAAATGTGGAGAAAGTACATTGTTGCCCCCACAGAAGGGTTTCTTCTTGTTCATCTGTGCCCCTATTTGCCCTAGAGATGGGCAAGAACCCAGGTTTGGCTTAATCTCTGAATCCACGTTTATCCAAAGGGAAGCAGCTGTAGCAGTCATTGCTTGGTTTTGGAGCCTTTCCTTCCGAAAAGGGACCCGGGCTCTGAGATCAGGACCTGGGCTGGGTGTGGTGGCCAGTCCCCGTTGCAGTCTGGGATGCCATGTTGAACACTGTTGGTGGTGTGAATGTCCCATCCTCCTCTGCCCAACAGGTCCCCGTTGTGGCTATCATCACGACGGGCGGAGGACTGAAGTCAATGACAGGACTGTACGGCAGCCTCATGGGACTCAAGAAATTAAATCTCCTGGACTGTATAACATACATCAGCGGGCTGTCCGGCACCACGTGGTAAGCCAGCTCGTGCAGGAGGCTTGACCAGGCCTTCTGAGGGTGACGCTGCTGCAGAGAGGAGCTTCTGAAAGCAGACAAGATAGGAGATTTTCTTCAAACATCATAGAAACAAGCTGTTTCTCAGTAACAGGCCATTGAATATTAGCTTGATCTGATGCACTGATTTTTTATTAGCAATTCTTTACTGTGCTTTTCAACTCCACATTTGCAGCAGTTAAACATGTATATGACAACTACACTTGTCAAAATGGTTTCTAAGTAGTTAGCGTGGATGCAACTGTGGATGCCCATAGCATCACGCCTCTTCCTCTCTCCACTGATGTGCCAGTTGTTGTTCCCCGTAACTTCTGAGACTGGCTCTGCGTTCTAACTGGTCACGCAGAGAAAACTGCAGGACAGTGCACACTTACCTCTGCAACCTCTCAGTCAGGGAAAGGACTGAGTTCCCTTGGGCAGCGTTATTATTTCCTGCTCACAGGACCTACAAATGTCCATGGTGATGGTTCCACATAGGGAAGGTTGGTAACATCGAGGATGGCATTAAAATAAAGCATAGTGATACCATAAGATTAACACTAAGTGATACAAAGCCAAGAGACAGCAGCTGGTGTGAACTGGTTTATGGTTCTAGAAAACAAGCAAAGAAAATTTATTATGATTTTCTGCCTAATTTGTGCTTCAGAAACGTACCTATGTTCACACCCTTAAGGGCAATTTTATCCCTTAAGCTGCTGCCAGTTCTGTTTAAAAAAAAAAAAGTCAAGAACATAAAAAAAACCCCTTGTCCTTCAGGGTCATCTTTAAAACAGTCATAGAAACTCTGGAGTGTTCATTCTGCTGGATGGAGCAGCAAAACCGGAGTATGTATGAGCAGAAATGAATCCCTAAACGTAAACTTCTGTCCCCAAAGGCACAACATTTCAAGTCTCTTCTCCCTCCTTTTGACTTTTGCTGTCTGTATGATCTTTCTCCAGGACCATGGCCAACTTATACAGAGATGCCTACTGGTCGCAGAAGGACATAGACTCGCATATTGGTGAAGCCCAGAAACAAGCAACCAAATGCAAGATGGGCTGTTTCTCTATGGATCGCATGAAGTACTACAATAAGCAGCTTTGTCAGCGGAAAGAAGAGGGATACAGGACATCATTTATAGATCTTTGGGGGCTCATGATTGAGTACTTACTAAATGATGGGGTATGACCTATATTCCATTTCTTAGAGAACCATGTATTTTTCTCTTAGTGAATGGAGAGGAAACTAGCCCATCATTTCAGAAAGCGTACCTCAAAACAGAGTGGAGCTTTCCATGTCAACAAACTCTCAAGTTTTTTAATTTCCTTTAATAGTCTGCCTAGGGAGAAATGCATCCTCTATGTTAATACATTAGGTTGCGGATGCAGCCTTTTGAAGTCTGGCTGGTATTTAAATAGAAGTGGAGGCAATCTCGGGCAGTCTGCCTAAGATGCAGATTATGCATGCAAAAAGAGTTCAAGATGCAAAGCAGAGTAATCTCAACAGTGTGAAAACTATCTGAAGCAAGCATGAAACAGCTAGAGTGCTTGGTGATTTGCATCCACTGGCAGGTAACTTGATCTGCAGGTACACTGGAGGCAAGTGCGTATTTTACTTTTTCTGAGAAGGACTGCTCAGACAGTAGCTGGTTTAAGTGATATTAATTTTTACAAGCAATAACAAATTTTTAGCTTTTCTGTTATTTAAAGTGGTTTTTACCCCTACGGTACAGCAGTCTACTCCCTCTTTGGACCACAGTTCAAGGATACGTGCTTTGGCACTTGGGGAGTGGGAAGGGATGAGTGGTTGAGGATTGAACAGAAATGTCCTCCAGTGGGGGCAGAAATGCTGCAGTCATTCAGCTATTCATTTGGGTTTATTTATTTATTTTTATATAAGTTTATTTATTTTATATATAGTATTATATAAACAGAATAAATTAAAAAAAAAGAAAATAAATACATCTAGAGAGGAATACTACATATTAAACAAAGGTATAAGCTGAATAGCTGCCTCTCTTTTCATCTCAGCTAGATAAGGTCCCCCTCACAATCTAGCCAAGCATCTTTCTCTTTGAGTAGTGCTGACTATTGCTATGTAACCATTAACCTCTCCCTAATCTGCCAGCACTAGCTGCTCTTAAATTTGTCAGCAGTTCATGAGTTTTTACAGTTTTTACAAACTCTTCAATGAGAATATTCTTTTCCAGAAAAGAAGCTGGGTGGGATGCAAATAATTTGCTGCCAAATTCCAGTCCCCTTGCAAGGCTGGACTGTGATAGCTGTTGTCTACTAAGAAAGGAAACTCAGTGCCGACATGCTCAAGGGCTCCCTTCAGCCCCAGGAGAGCAAAGACTGCCCACTACGCTCCTCATCCCAAGGGGCAGCTTGCCCCTTCTCCTACTTGCCAGGGCAGTACTTTCTAGAACGTACAGACATGTATGCAGAAGTAGTTTTCTCTCTCCTCATCTTTTTGTGAACCCGTGCAGAAAGTCAGGCCGGACCCTGGGAGACTGGTCTGTCACTGGTGGGTGGGTGCCTGCAGAGCTCTGTGCAATGGAGCTGCCACGGCACCTCCTGCGTGCTGGGGCAGAGCCGCCCGGCTCCGCCACCGCTGGGGCCGTCGAATTCACCGTGTGTCATTTCCATCTCTTCTCACGTAACTGTTTTACTTCAAAACCAGAAAGACTCCCACAAACTTTCAGAGCAGCAAGAAGCACTGTGTGACGGCCAGAATCCACTGCCCATCTATGTGTCAGTCTGTGTGCGGGACAACTACAGCACCAATGATTTCAAAGGTAAGGATGATCTTTCAGATCCTGTGGGGCTAAAACTGGCAACGGAATTCCTGTAATTCGCTCTTCTCTGCTTGGTAGCACTTGGAGAAAACAGTCCTGATGTGTTAGTTGCCTTGTGGAGAAATAACCATCACCTCTGTGCTTTATAATTTTAATACAAGAGCTTTTTGAGATCAGCATTTCACTGTCTAGAAATACACAGTTGAAATCCTACCAGAAAGGCCATTTTTGAAATATTATCTGATCCACCTAGAATAAGAAGTATTGGAATTGTCCAAGAACTAAATACTGCTTTTTGTCGATGTCCAGTCATAGTTTCAATATGAAGAAAGACCACAGAGTTATGATAAAGTTTGGGAAAACATCCAACCTACTCCCAACTGAATCTTTTGATTTGCACATTGTTTTGGTTATTTTTTTCCATGAGGAGAAGCAGCTGGAGGGGAAGAAGAGGCGGAGAAGAAATTCAGATCAAATTTTTTATGGTTGAGGTGAAAAAATGAACCACTTCCAAACAAAAAGGAAATTATGGTCCATGACTTTTCTGTCCTAGTCTTTGCTCATATTGCAGTTATATCAGACAACTGCACTTCACTTGGAGAGGATGTCCGAGAAAGTCAAGGACTAGTTGTGTCTTCCTTAGTACCACGCATAAAGAGTATAATTGGCCTCTTCCAAAAAACTTATTTCTGAAGAGCTGAGTACCTGTCCTTGTATATAACCCAATTATTCGAGGGAAGTTAAATTAACTGTATCAATAACAGTGGAAGTACTTTCACCTAGCTGTGGCGTATGCAAGGGCAGAGCGAAACCTCGCGCACGCTGGAGAACCCTGGCCTGGTGCCTGCACACGAGGTGTGTAAGAGCCGGAGCCTTGCCGTGCTCCCGGCGTGCGCCTCATGCCACCGGCAGCACCACCGGCAGCCGCGTACCTGCTTCTGCCTCCCCCTTGTCACCGCGTCCGGGCTCAGCTGCCTGGCCCTGCAGGCGGTCGTTTGTAAGCAAGGCTTTGCAAAGGCAGCGTAGCAAACAGCAGTCAGAGCAGCGTATGCCCTAGCCGCCCCTCTCTCCACACCCGCCCAGGAGCCCTCTAAGTGTCCCGTTGTGGCTGTATTGCAGAGTGGGTGGAGTTCACCCCCTACGAGGTGGGGCTTCTGAAGTACGGCGCGTTCGTTCGCACGGAGCATTTCGGAAGCGAATTCTTCATGGGACGCTTGTTAAAAAAGCTCCCCGAATCCCGGATCTGCTACCTTCAAGGTGATGTATTGCCTTGTCCTGGCACAGAGGCAGTTTGGAGGGGTGCAACGCTGTTAACCAGAGGGTGGATATTTCTGGTCTAATATACTGAACACTGCTATGATATTGCCTGCTGGGAAATGGGAGGGTGTGATAGTTTGTCCAAAAGAATACAGTAAAAAATCCCACATCTTTTTTTCGGTTTCTTGTCACTGTCTTGGTATACACAAACTTTTTAACAGTGTCCTATAGATGGAATAGGTAAAGCTCCTTAGTTCTTTCATTGTAAGGAATAGTTCCCACTTCTTTGGTTATTCTTCCGATTCCTCTCTGAATGCACTCCAACTTATGAAAATTGTGAGACAGCAGGAAACCTGCAGCTGTGCTTCCACTGCGAGGTTTGACTTCATGTAGAGAATCGCATCTACTGAAGATGCAGGCTGCCCAGGATGAAAAATAAGACCAGAAGTAAAGGATCTCTGAATCTCTCTGGTCAGTCCCTGACTTGTGCTGATGGGTTGTATGTAAAAGTAACGCTATCCCTATACCAAGGAGTCAGAATCACTGGCAGGTGAACACAGAGCAGTGCGAGTTTGGTTTCAGTCATCTCTTCTTACACTCGTGCTGCTTAGAAGCTCTTTCGTTTTAGTAAACATGCTGTGATATTAAATAGTCCGTAATCCCAAGGAGTATCTCTAAAATACTACCTCTTGGGCTGGCCCTTTTTTTCCTGGTCCACTACTGGAAAATTAATTTTCTACACACTGCGTATGCTGTACAGGTTTCTGCACCCCACTGACAATGAAGAAGTCCAATTGTGGCAGACTAATTAGAACACATACTTAAATTTACAACGGCAGACGAAACGGTGGCATTGTGTTTTGTCAACAAAGCCACCCGTGCCCCCGTGGGGGGGCAGAGAGGGGCAATCCTGGGTGGAGAAAAGAGTGCACAGTGGAGCAGGAGCCCACTGCATCTGTGAGCCTTTACGTGCTGCGGTGTGAGATCTTCTCTTACAAACCGAATGGCTGAAGAGCCAGTTCATCCTGCTGTGAAAAAATTCAGGGTGCATGAAAGCTGCCCAGAGCATGTGCAGAAAAAGAGAAGCTGGAGTAAGGAAGACAGGGATGGAAAGGATGTTTTTGTGATGTCTGCATTATCTGAGCTCTTATTTCGCTTCTTGAGTGAGTGTTTTTTTCCCCCTTTACTTCTCTCCCATTCTTCCCTCTCTTTACCGTACGGCAGAGCCACGTGGTAGGTTAGGTGCAGAACTGAAGGCAGCATGACCTGAACCAAAGCCATAGGAAGTTAAGAGGTATTTAACAGCCCAAAAGTTAGAAATATTTGGATTAAGCCCATTCAAAAATTAATCCAGAAGGTCATAATAGAAGGAAAAAAGCAGTTTCTTGTTACAATGTGTCCTTGTGTTCACTAATTGCTTTTGCAGGTATGTGGAGCAGTATATTTTCTGTGAACCTATTACAAATATGGGGACTGTCCCACAGTTCAGAGGACTTCTGGAAGAGATGGACACAAGACAGAATAGAAGAAGTTGGTGAGAAATTATTAAGCCTTTCATTTATGGTCACTTGGTGTTCTGGATGCCTTTTGGCATCATCCTGTCAACTACATTGAAGCTAGCACCATAAGATCCTCCTAAGAGATAGAGACTTGCCCTCCCACCATAAAGACAGAGAGGAAGAGGTTAATCGGGGAAATGCTGCTGTAATTCCTAAACTTACTAAAACCCTACTGATTAAAGGGCTCTGTCCTTAAAAGGAATTTTTAGAGGGGTCACACATTTCTCAGGTAGTGTTTTGGCATTGCCCATTCTCACTCAGCCATACAGAACCAAGAACCAAGATCCAGCAGCAGAGAATAAAGTTATTTTTACTGCCTGTGCAGAGAATAAACCTGAATATCAATTGGTTAATCAATATTTCCTGGGGATTTATTTTATTAGTCAGCACAGTAATTACTGCCAGGATTCGTCCTGGCACAAAGATAAATGAGGCCCAGAGGGTATTTTCTGAAGCAATACAGAAACCATGGGTTTATTGCTAAATCATTTAATATGACAGTAACTATAATTACAGACATCCCAAAAATAAAGAAATACATCTGTGCAATCACGGAAACCACCAAGTCTCTCCTGCTGCACTGTCAGCCACTTGGTCCAGCAAAGCAGGTCACGATTTCAAGAAACCACACCTTGTGCCGTTTCTACTTTTCACCCACATATGCTGCCATGTAGTCACCCTGAAAACTACCTGTAGTTTCTAAATATGAATGTATGCCCCAGGTTTTCCTGGGATGCTCTCATTCTACTGGTTAAGCATCTGCTCATGTAGCCATGGGTGATTATCAAGTAGAGGTTGTCACTGTTGCAGTAGACCCCATGGTGCCCCGTGGTTGCCCATCTGACTGGGTGGGAGCATATGCTTCAGCCCCATTTTCTCCATGCTTGCCTCTGTTCCATGGTATCTTCCTGTGAAGATATGTAACTTTCTTTCTGACAGGACATTCTCTGAATTGCTTAGTTCCTTTAAGGTGTCCCTTTCCCAGGACTAAAGACTGCTTCTGGTTAACTGTCTTCAGAAGCTTAAGACCATCAGCAGGGCTTTGTCCAGCAGCCACTCCTCTCCTTCAGAATAGTTTTTATATGTTTAGTGAATCATCCCAGAACAACCCCTGAGATCTCCTACACACCAAAACAACCAGAAATGAACATCAATTAACAAAACAGCTCACCAATTTTTCTCCCCTTCTCTAGATGAAGACCCGGTGTTGCCTACAAGACCCCATGAGCTGAGGACTCGCATGTACACCCCTCCTGGCCCCCTGTCCAGCGCCCTTCGGGGAGCGTTGACGGACCGCTTCTCGGTCGCCCAGCACCACAACTTCCTGAAGGGCTACCAGCTGCATAACAACTACCTGGAGAACGAGCACTTCTGTCGATGGAAAGGTAATGGGCACTAATATTTAACAGGCATCATTTTCAGGTGGTTTTGGGGTGGGGAATTTAGGAAAGAACCCTGTCGGGCTGGCGAAAAAAAATCTCCTGAAAAAACGTTTCTGTTCTGAACAGAGAGAAGAGACTAAGACTTCAGTGTTGCCAGGTATTTGAGACTGTTTTTAAATACAAGGATGTGTTTATGCACTTTAGCTGAGATCAATATGGTCCAGACTAAGAGGGTAGGCTTGCAGCTGACAGAACCAAATTTAAAGTAGCAAAGAGCAGAGTGAACATGAGAGAAAGCTTAATTTGGCAAGACTGTGCCTCTAACTTCAGATGCAATTGGAATATCCCAGAAAGTATGACTTACAAAAGAAAGCTGGAAAGGAATGGGGCTTTGTAGTCCAAAGAAGAGGGGACTGAGGGGGAGGCATAAATCCAAATGTAAAAAAGGATGGGAATATTTTGTTCTCCAAATCAATGATGGATAAAAGATGAAACAATGATTGAAATGAAGCAAGGCAGATATAGGTCAAGTATTAGAAGTAGTTTACTGGCACTAATGAGTATGACAAGTTACTGGAATGTATTGCCTGGAATCTCAACATAGAATATTTTTCAGAACAGGAACTAAGGTGGTGTTTTGCAGTCCCTCACATGCCTATTTGACAATTAAATTAAACCAGGCCCCTGGGATGGTCAATACCACCTTGCATTTCTTTTTCCAGTCAAAATACCTACAGATCATTTCTTATTCCAAGAAATATTTTCCTTTTAGACACTGTGTTAGACTCACGTCCCAACCAGCTGATGCAAAATCCCGATCACCTGGGCATGATAGACGCTGGATTTTTCATCAATACCAGCAGTCCACCACTTTTAAGGCCACAGAGGGAAGTGGATGTCATCATATATTTAAGTTATACTACTGGATCACATGCATCGGTGAGGAGGATGTTGTTACCATGTGTTGTCTCTCCTTTCACTTGTAAATGTCTAGCCTGTAGTGCCAAGAACTGCTAGTTATTTCAGCTGTCCAGTTTTTAACTACTGCATAACCCTACGTTTTTCACTGTAGTTATCACGAGTGGTGTTCCCCCAAGCTCAGTTTTGGGGCCAGTTCTGTTTAATATCCTTATCAATGATCTGGATGAGGGGATCGAGTGCTCCCTCAGTAAATTTGCAGACGACACCAAGTTGGGCGGGAGTGTTGATCTGCTGGAGGGTAGGAAGGCTCTGCAGAGGGACCTGGACAGGCTGGATCAATGGGCCGAGGCCAATTGTATGAGGTTCAACAAGGCCAAGTGCNTTAGGGATATGGTTTAGTGGTGGACTTGGCAGTGCTAGGTTAACGGTTGGACTTGATGATCTTAAAGGTCTTTTCCAACCTAAACAATTCTATGATTCTGTGATTAATATTGTTCCTATTTCTTCCTGCCACTCCTGGAATCTCTCTTGCTCGTTTATGAACATGTTGAATTATTCAAGAGGACATCAGCACGGTCTCTTCCAGAATGATGGGAAGAGCTTCCTCTGCTTTATGCTGAGTCAAGCAGGTTTCCAGACCCTGCACAGGAATATGCATAAAGATGAGGAAGCGATTTCTCCTGACTTAAGTTAGAATATGAAAGGGGTTAAGTGGATAGTCAGAGGCAGATCATTTCTGGGATGACAAATAAGATGCTGCTAGGAAAATTCAATGACAAGCATCTTCCTGCAGAAACTCCAGTTTCATGGAGATAAAGTTAATTAGCTGTCTTGCACAAAAAAAGTTTGGGTCTTTATATCTCAGAAACTGAGCTTAGTTAGAAACTGGCTATTAAGCATCTTAATAGCTTAAGTGGAATTATGTTTTGTGAATGAGAACAGCTGTGCTACTAATATGCCATACGATGCATGAGACATACATGTAATGAAGTTTCATTTCAGCCTCATGCATTGTCTAGATTAATTTTATGAAGAAAGGCTGCTGCAATTTTAAGCACTTTAGTAGAAACTGTTTCCTGTTTGATAGTGTCCACTATTAGATGGTGCAGAGTAAATAACACAGTACATAGTAGGACATGATATTGTATTAAACATTTCAGGGAAAAGGTACAGTATGGCCTAGTACTTCAGACTTTCTCAGTAAAATACCAATCTCAATTAACACTGTGCCATAATGTCTGCACAGGCAGAGACATAATTGCACATTCAAGCTTAACTTTCTTATCTCCTGGCTTCCAAGCACATAATAAGATACCTTAAACATTTTCTTGCTGTGGTTTTCTTTTCTAATTAATTCTATACAATTTATTAAACACGGGCTCTTTTGTTTACTAAAACTACATGCTTTACCCTAAACTTCTGTAAATTGCTTCCATTTTTTAAAAAGCAGTGTCCTGGATTAATTCTTTAACTCTGAAATTGTATTTACAGCTTGCGATTAGCATTCTGGTTACTATGTGTGGTAATTATGTGTAGAGTAAGCCTTGATAAGAAGGAACTCACCCTATGGATCTGAGTCAGTAAACCTTAATACTAGATAACAATTTGGGGGCTTTAAGACAACCAAGTTGAATCCTAATGCTGACCATTTCTGTGATACTCCAGTGTCTGGATAAGACGTACAAATACTACTCAGAGCAGAAGATCCCATTCCCCAAAATTTCTTTGACTGATGAAGATAAGAAAAATCTGAAGGAGTGCTACCTCTTCCAAGATTCAGATTTGCCAGGATGTCCGATTGTGATTTTTCTTCCCCTCGTGAACGATACCTTCCGCGAGTACAAAGCACCTGGTAAGTCACAAGTAGTGGCAAAGCATTAAACAAAAGACACCCCTCCCTGCTTCCCTCATTCAGACAGAGCCTTTTTCTCTGCTGCTGGCTATCTTTGCTGGCTGGGTTCGTGGGGAAACACTTTAGCTAATTAAACTTGATTTCCCCATCCCTGCCAAAGCTACTATGTTCATTCATGTCATCCTTGTGGCCCTAAGAGGACAGACACAGCCCTTGTCTTCTGGAAGGTGTTTACCTTCATCTCTCTCCCATTTGTAACATAAAGTGTTGCTAGCTAATTGTAAAAGTTTTTTCCTGGGAAAAGTATAGCTTTCACAGATTATTTTCCCCTGCATATATTACCTGTTGTCCAGGGATTTTGTTCTGCACTTGAGAGGCAGAGTGTCATGTATGAATGGTGGGGGAACAAGAACCTGGCTTTCAGGCAGAACTCCTGTAATGTCAAGATCAGTGTGTCTCCTTTTGGTACAGCATCAGCCCAGGGGTCATTTTGCTCACTGTGCTGTGCTGGGGCCTGTCATTCTTTTTCTGCCAGGCTACCTGCTTTGTATTCCTCTCCTTTACTGCCAGTTACTAGGATGCATTTTCTTCGCTCCCTAGTAGCAGGGAAATAAAGTCTAAAATTCTGCTTTTATGGAATTTGGGAGACACAAGAAATGGAAAGTCAGAGATGGATCCTGGTAGCAGGCCCCCTGAGACTGCTTTCGGGATTGCAGGAACTTTAAGTTTCCATATGTTTCTACTACTCCTTTCTCACTTAAATTCTCTTCTGTTACTAGCAACTCCCCTCCCTCAGCTGGGGTTTGTAAAGGTCCCAACTGCCCAGGATCAGACCTGCAGTGCACTGGCAGTGGCTGTTGGAGTGCCCTTCCAGGCTGCTATCCTTGACTGATCCATGGCTTTAATGAGACAGATGTTTATGAGTGGGCTGTAGATGATCATTACAATGCCATCCCTCACTTCTGCCTTCATCACTTCAGGCACACGACGTTCTCTTGACTAGGGGTGGGGATACCTGACCTGCGTTATTCATGCATTTAAACCCTATGAATTTTCTTCCGGAGAAAAGTCCCCCTCTTTGGGCTGCTGTGGACAGCTTGTCACTGAGATAAACACCATGTCACAGCAGCAACTTCTCTTTCTCTCCAGGTGTCAAGCGCTGTTGCTCTGAGATGGAGGGAGGACAACTTGATTTGACCAGTTGCTTTTCCCCCTACTGCATGTTCTCGGTCAGGTATACCGATGAGAATTACCGCCGGCTGCTGAACCTCAGTGAATACAATGTCCTGAACAACTCCCAGATGATTATGCAGGCCTTGCAGATAGCCATGCAAAGGAGAAGGCAAAACATGTGCTAATCACTCGTCCAACTGCCCCTATCTTCTCAGAGGAGTTTTTCCTGCTCTAGGACACAGAAGGGACATAGCTTTTTGAACACGGGCCGTTCTGCACTACAGAAAGAAACTACCCCAGGTGGCTCAGTGATTTGTTGGTTTTTTTTTTTCCCATTCCCAAGAAGTGGCCTTTATAGGCA
Organism: Pelecanoides urinatrix; assembly: GCA_013400755.1. NCBI lineage: Eukaryota > Metazoa > Chordata > Aves > Procellariiformes > Procellariidae > Pelecanoides > Pelecanoides urinatrix. The sequence goes on from VZTQ01011391.1 coordinate 391,375, forward strand.
AAGACATTGCCTGGGAAATTTTTACATATGCTTTGTTGCCTAAATTAAGGTTGTCTGTAGAACACTCTTTACCTAAAATCCTTGTTAGATTTTTAAAATAGTGTTATTTTAAGCCTAACTTATTATAATGTATCATATATAGGAAAATCATTTTTTACCACCACAGTGCTACAGTAATACAACCCAGCCAACTCACCTACAGGCCGTAAGAAGGGGGTATAAAGTTCTGCTCCCCACACTTCTTCATGGAACATAAGGTGCATTCTGGAAAATGAAGAAAACCTGAGTCACGACTGGAAGCTGGCATTGGAACCCTGGGTCAACTCTGTTTTGCAAGTGTCCTGAAGAGCAGCAGCAGAGGTTGGAAATGTAAGAGGGACAAATGTGTGCACGCAGCCAGCCCCAGGAATCGCGTCCACCTCCTGGGCTCTCTTGGGCTGTGAATGAATCATACGTAGATGGGAAGGAGCAACTTAGGAGGAAGTAAGATTTTTCTCGTAAAAATTTTTTTAAAGCAAAAGGTGTAATTTGGGCACATCAAAATTTCCTGTGAATTTATGTCAGTTTTGATTGTTTTGTGTTGAGACAGTATACAGAAAAGTCAACATTTTATTTTGAAGCTTTCAAAATAAAACACCGTGGATTATTTTTTTTTCCCCAGTTGAGTTACTTCTCACATTAAACTTCCTTTCTTAAATTAAAAAGAAAAAATGTTTGAAATGAAAATATTTTACTTCCACTAGACAATGAAAACTTTGTTGTTTTACTCAACGCAATTTGTTTAAACAGTTTAGGATATATGCTGATCAAGAAAAATGCTTATTTATTTAGTTCTGCCCATTCAAACTGTGCAGGTGAGCAGGAGGGAGTTAGTAGTCTGCAACAACTAAGACCATCTTAAAACAATCTGAACAGACCCTCCATGGGACCTAGCACAAAACCACCAATAACATTTGTTGTGGGTTTGCGTTGTTAAACTTTCTTCATTTTCCCTTTTATGGAAAGTGTCTTTTCTGAACTGTTGAAAGTGCTGAGGGTGAGCCATAAAAATTATAAATCCATAACAACCTTTGCATTCCAGAAGCAAGTCAAATTGAAAATACACTTTTTTATTAATAAGTTTTGTGTCCTAATGGCAACTGGGAAATTTTGAACAAAGAGAGTCTATTCAGTGAAAAAAATCTATTAACTAGATGTCGTAATCTGGGGCTAAAATAAATCTGGGAAAATGCTTGGGTAAGTTGAAACATTTCATATTAATATTTTACAAAATGTCTTTGTTTTGAAACATAGCTTCTTTTCAGTAGACCGCCTACCTCGTCAGCCCAGGGAACCCAACCTGAAAATAACAGGTTTAATTTACAGTCAAATAACATGTTTGGCTTGGTGCAAAATGACACTCTGAGGATTTCCATTTTGGCAAGAAACAATGACAAATTATCTTTACAAATTGGTTCACAGTGACTTTTGCCAACACTTTGGTCATTTATGATGTCAAACCAAACCGTACTTTTTTGTGCAACTGTAGCCTAATGTTGCAAGCCTGAAGATCAGAGCATAAATATTAACATTTGAAACTCTTTAGGTTTTGGATGAATATGCACTTCTGCTGGGTTTTTTTGTTCTATGGTAGTTTCACTAGTCATAATCAGAAATACGGTGCTATGTGCTCTGCATATAACCCTGGGAATTGCCTCCATTTGAACCTGAAATCCCTGGTGTGAAAAAATAAGCACAGGTTTTGGCCATAAACTCATGCCACCTCCAGCTCTGAAGAAATGTTATTTACATGCAAATATTTTGTGTATACAATACCGGACAATAAAGGCTTGTTTGCAAAATGAAAATTCTGCCTTGCTCCACATATTCAGGCATTTCAGTAATATGCTCCAGGTTCACAGTGTGTCCCTTGTTCCAGGAAAACAAAACTGTTGCTATCTCTGCAAAGAGCATATCAAATATTTGCTGTGAGCATCGTGGATAAAGGAATGTCTCAGAGACAGATTGCAGGGGTACAAAGCGAGCCACAGTCCCTCCCTCCCGCAAGGGCTGTCTCTGTTATGGATTGCAAATACCATTCATGAAAACGAGAGTTTTTTGGCCACTGGCACTGAGGGAGCGACCATCTCAGAGCCCCAGTCCTGGTGGACAGTCTGGTTTATAGCTTAGCCCTCCAAGGAGATGTTGTAATAAAACACTGCCTTTAACTATGACTGGAAGATGCCGAGGGTTTTCTGTGACCTAATGAAAAATGCATTTCAGCAAGCTACACCATTGCAGCTGGCACACGGAGGAAACATGCTGTGAATGTAGACACAACCCTTCACGGTGTTGTGAAATAACATAGCCTATGGCGAAAGTTTATTCTACCAAGTTGACTGTGATGACTGTTGGAATTATTTTGCATGGACATGCGCAAAGGGGAACTGTGCTGGCTGGTAGCAACGTTTAAGCAGCAAGCTCAAGAATGCTCAGGGAATGGGTAACTTTTTGCTCACAGGCAATGTACCGGGGGAGAAGGGAAGCCAAAGGATTGACAATACAACAGTCTTTGGCTGCCCTTTTTAATCCTGTTCCAGTGAGCTGGGAGCCGTGCCGGTTTCGGTGGCACAGGGGTCAGCTGGGTGCTGGCAGGGGCAGGCGCAGGCGTCCCGCTACGGCGGTGGCTTCGCAGGTGTGCTGAGGACGGTGCCGAGGGTGGAGTGTGGTCGGTGCTGAGTTTTGCCTCTGGCTGGCAGGGTTCATTGGGTCAGACACGGGTGCTTAAATGCAGCTGGATTACAGCTGGAGTCAGTCTGAGCTGGGAAGTGGTGCAGAAGTATTCACAGGGGGTGGAGCTAAGCTAAGGAAAGTTATTGCTTTAGGACTCTTCGTCTAAACAAAAATAATAATAATGAGCCATAGGAAAGACGGGGGAAAGAATACAATGACTTGAGGAGAGACCCAGCCTGGCTGGTCCAAGGCTGAGTAGATATAAACCAGCACATGAGTGTGTCTGCTCTGCACATCTAGACCTGGGATTGCAGGGACATGTGGTACAGAAAGCCTTAAACTGGCTTTTGCAAGAAGTAGTTTAGTCTGAGAGCAATAGTGTTGTCCCTCTCTTTTTTTTCATTAGCTGTTTTATCCTATCTGCGTACTGTCACACATAACCTAAATCAAATTAATATACTGTTGCTGCATCTTATTGCAGAGTATGTATTTCTGTAGGCTTTGAGGTTTTGCTAAGTGGAAAGTTCAGTGCTCAGATAAAAGGGCATCCTTCTCTTACCATGAGTTATAAACTTGCCACTGGCCAGTATTGGGCAGAGTGACTCAACAGCATACTTCCACCTACTGTACAGGCAAAGGTATTTTTTCCTACTTATTTGACCACAGGATTCAGCTTCCTAGCATAAGAAAATGGGAGGGGAATAACTGGGTTTAAGAAATCAGGCAGAGGTGGGGCTCTGAGTCAGTTTATAAAACAGTTGCTCACCTGCATAGGAGACATTTAACCTATCGGTGTCTGTGGAAGCTGGGAGATGTGAAATTGCATTGCCACAGATAACGCTGAATGTGTATGTGACAGCGACCACAATGGAGCAAGATGGCATTTTGTCTCAGGTAAGAAGGGTGCAGAGCAAAGCAAGGCATCTGGGATGGCAGCTGGTTATGCTGCACATGGTGCAAAGATGGTACTTCTTTCTTGACCTACCATTGACTATAAATGACTCTGCACAGGGTGAAGAAAGTCAGTGCTTCAATTATTGAAATATTGAAATTTCAAATATCAGAATTTAAAAAATGATAGCAAACTATAGGAAGGAAGTGAAAACTACTCAGGGAGTAAGAGTTTATTTACAAAGGGAGCATTTTGTGTATTTAGGGGTTTTCTTCATTTTAGAGACATGATATATGCAACCTTAGAATAAGTATTAAACAGCATGGAGATGTGTTTCAAGGTGAAAGATTAATGACGGGGTGTGTTTACGGGAGACAGGTTTGCTGTTCCTTTAACAGCCGGGGCCGGGAGCTGCCTTCCCTCCCCGTGTGTCATGCAAAGGGTGGACCTGACCTGGCTGCTACACCTCTGCCCAGGCTGGTTGGGGCACGCACGGCGCAGGCGGTGGCACCGGGCACGGCGGGAAACGCCGGTACCTGCCCAGGCTCCGCGGCCGGCACTGACCATGGGCTCCCCTTCACTGCTGTTCTGCAGTTCTCAATCCCCGACGAGGATTGCTTTTAAGAGACAGGGTGGTTTTCCCAGTGGTAACGTTAGCCCTTCTTTTTGCAGGAGCTGATCACTCAAACTGCTTGGCTAGGAAAAGGAATTATGCGGCAGAATCCTGATGGGGAAGAGTGGACTCCTGTTACAAAGGTACCGCAAAGGAGAATTTAAAAAGAAAACTGTACAAGAGACTTTCATGCTGGGTGGAGCCTGGGTGAGAACAGACAGGGTTCAGCATCTGCCAAACAGTCTAATTAGCTACCATAACCCATCCAGCTCCCTCTGTGAAACACTGTCCCGCTTATCGTTTTGATCACTTCGCTTACATGGTCTTGCTTCATGTTAAAGTCCTAGTGCTGTTTTTCTATTCTTGGCATATGGGAAATGAACCCTGTTTTAACAAGACTACTATCTTTGAAAGGATGGGTTTGAATAGGCTTTCTGCTACGTATGTCTTGCTAAAGCACAAGGGCAAATTTACTGCCAGTGTAGGTAATAATAGCTGTGAAATTGTTCCACTTACTCCCACGAAAAGTATTGGCACAATCTTGAAGTGGATTTTCAACACCTGATTTCCTGGATTAATCCTTCTTCTGGCCTCTACAAAAAACTAATAGTTTTCCAGGAGACTTCAGACATGTTATATGAAATCTTTCTTCTAGGAAATGAGAGGACCAGATGTGCTGAAAAAGAATTTTTTGCCTTTGTTCTCTCTAGTTTGAGGCCATTTAGTAATAATTAGGAACTCTCCCATGTCCTGTTTCGAGCTGAGTTAAGATGCTGAGCAACAAGTGTTGTGCTTACAGTTTAAGGAATAGCCAGCCCTTTCTGTTGATTAGTTGAATGGAAAACCCAAAGATGAGAAAATACGCCCTCAAATACAGCTCTCTACACTGCAGGGATCATGGCAGGTTCAGAAGAATAAACCAAACCACTCAAATTTTTTAGGCCAAACTCACACCGCTGATGGGATTTTGGCCATTTGCTATTTATACCTCTGTGATGTCTAAGCCAAGGCTCACTGGTTATGACAGGGCACATCCACACGCCTGAGGACTTTATTCAGCCTGCACTCCCTCCTTGGTGTGTTGGGATCACCACAAGCCATGAAGGTGGCTCCAGGGGACCCGATCCCTGAAACTGAGTTGAGCCCTTCCAGGAAAGTGCCTTCTCCAAAGCCAGCCACTGGCAGCACCAGTTCCTGGCTCTGTAATTACTTGAACACTTTCCACCTCTAGCTGCCTGATTTCTGTGCCCTAGGAGTTAGGTTTTAGACACGAAGACAAGTGCCTTTGGGGGTCTTACCTGCAGCTACTCTTTGGACTCTTAGCTGTGATTTGACATCCTTGATTTGCACACCCAGTCACCCGCTGTGCAGCTGAACAGCACGAATGCTGTTGGTGCCTTTTCCTCGGATGGGTGCTTTGGTTACATGGAGGATAATTTTACCTGTTTCTTCATTTAGTCTACTTGCTAATTGCCCCCAATCTCAACAACATATACTAGAATCATAGAATCATTAAGGTTGGAAAAGACCTCTAAGGTCATCGAGTCCAACCGTCAACCCAACACCCCCTATGCCTACTAAACCATGTCCTTGAGCACCTCATCTATACGTCTTTTAAATACCTCCAGGGATGGTGATTCCACCACTTCCCTGGGCAGCCTGTTCCAAGGCCTGACCACTCTTTCAGTAAAGAATTTTTTCCTAACGTCCAGCCTAAACCTCCCTTGGCGCAACTTGAGGCCATTTCCTCTCGTCCTATCGCTGGTTACTTGGGAGAAGAGACCAACCCCCACCTCACTACAACCTCCCTTCAGATAGTTGTAGAGCGCGATGAGGTCTCCCCTCAGCCTCCTCTTCTCCAGACTAAACAATCCCAGTTCCCTCAGCCGCTCCTCATAAGACTTGTGCTCCAGGCCCTTCACCAGCTTCGTTGCCCTTCTCTGGACACGCTCCAGCACCTCAATGTCCTTCTTGTAGTGAGGGGCCCAAAACTGAACACAGTACTCAAGGTGCGGCCTCACCAGCGCCGAGTACAGGGGCACGATCACCTCCCTGCTCCTGCTGGCCACACTATTCCTGATACAGGCCAGGATGCCGTTGGCCTTCTTGGCCACCTGGGCACACTGCCGGCTCATGTTCAGCCGGCTGTCAACCAGCACCCCCAGGTCCTTCTCCTCTGGGCAGCTTTCCAGCCACTCTTCCCCAAGCCTGTAGCGTTGCCTGGGGTTGTTGTGGCCGAAGTGCAGGACCCGGCACTTGGCCTTGTTGAACCTCATGCAGTTGGCCTCGGCCCAACGATCCAGCCTGTCCAGGTCCCTCTGCAGAGCCTTCCTGCCCTCCAGCAGATCATTAGTCCCAGCTGCATGCATTAATACACTCAGGTTAAACATTATGAGAGACATCACATCGACATATATTCCATCGAGCCTATGAATACTGATGCACTTCGCTTTTTACGGACAGTAGGCACGACACATTATTAACACAGCACATACCAAATCGTTTTGCTCAGACAGACCAACTAGAGCGGAAATCCTGCTCTGCGTTCCCGCGGTACCTGTGTCACACGTCCTTCTCAGTGGGATAATGAGGTCAGTGTCCTGCTAATGCCACTTCAGGATGGGCAATGGTCATTTTATAGTCATTTTGCAGTACAGGTGGAGCAAGCGGCTGGTGTCACTACCTGTCCGTGGCCCTGTAGTTGCACTAAATGCCTTTTGCATTTTACAACTTCTAGAGCAAAATTTTCCTGCTGATTTATATTCCAACATATTGTGTCTTTTCCCCCTTTCTGTGACTGCAGAAATAAAAGGTTATGTGGAAATGGAGATTAAAGGTATTCATTTGTTTATTTTATGGTAAAAGGAGAAGGGATATGGACTCATGTTTGGGCTCCAATATGAGACCAGAACAGCAATATGAGAGGCTAAGAAGTCAAGCATGAGGCCTTAATGGGCTAATGCGAAAGAGGGAAGTCAAAGGGAACAAACAAGAGTTTCTTATCAGGCGTAAAACACTGTGTTTGCACTCCTTATGCACAAAACAGTGGGAAGAAACTCCACACACAAAGAGTTTACATGGTTCAAAACTAGAGAAAAACTTCTCACAGAAAAAGTCAGAGGTGAGCTCAGCTCAAGAGGGGCCGTTATGTCCCAGTAAATGAAAAATACATGCACAGTGAGTAGCATGGTGGAAGTGCAAAGCAGTGACATTAAAAGCAGTGTGGGGATCAGAGGTCAGCATTTAACTCTGGGGAGTACTGTACATTTAAAAGAGCAGGAATATGAGAAAATCATATCCCATAGCCCAGGAAACTGAACATGTGGAATGACTGAATGGAGGTGGTTCCCACGATGATAATTTTATCACTTGCAAAAAGCCTAAGGCAGCTTTTCATTTTCTACCTTGGAAATTTAACAAGGAAATCCTCTCCCAAGCTGAGTCTGAATCTTACCACTTTGTGCAGTTAGATATTAGTTAGAAAGCAAATAAATTCTCTCTAATAATACAAATCCACGTATCATGCTACAAAAGTAGAGAAGTCTTTCAGTCTAGTACTTGATTTAGATATTACTAGGAAAATAAATGTATTGGCCATTTCATAGTCACACAGGAAAATTCAACTAAGTTGTTAATGATTCAGGTATTTCTCCCTCTTGATAAATTCTATCTTCTAGATGTGCTATCTACCTTTAGCATTCATTTCTGCCTTTTGTATGTTTTTTTTTTTTCCCTGCAGATAGAATCATCTCTGTGTTACTTACTGACTATAAGAGTCATAAGAGCAAGAAATATCCACCAGGCAGATGTCTGTAAGTATCTGCAGTGCTCTGTACAGTCCCCTTAACCTTCATGGGATGCTAGCTAGTCCTACTCCGAGGAAAAGGTGCTTTCTAGATTCTTCCATGGCAGGAGAATGGCATTCTGGTTCCAACAATGAACATAGTGTGTTGCTCTTCTTTGCATCAGCCCTGTTTTGTGCAGAGGTAACTCTATAAGGTCACAGCTGTACCTATTACACATGTTTCTCTTTATCCCCAAAGGGAGCAAGGAAAGCTCTGCAGTCTGTTGAAAGCAAGAAATGTGGAAAAATTTCCTGTATTTTCCTCTGGAGTATGTTTATAAAGTAAAAAAGGATACAAACTGATTGGGATAATGGAACAAATACTGAAAATGGAGTAGCCTTATCTCCAATGTAGCTTATACTCAAAGCTTTCTCAAGGTTAAGTAATCCAAATCACCATACCCGATTCCCTGCGTACCAGCTTTCACAGACAAAACCCTGTTAGGTGTTGTTACATTTTGTAGGTTCACTTCTGATGGCCTGCAACTGAAATATAATAGAAGATTATAGCTTTACTTATGCAGAAACCAAAAAACATTTTTTTCCTATGTTTTGGGGTGTTTTTTAATGTTCTGTCTGGCTAAAATAGAAGCTATCACTTTGTTTCCTTAACCCTTGCAGATACAGGGTGTTGTGGTTGTCCTGAATTATTTTATCCCCAGCTAAATTGATTACTTGATGACATAGAAGGAGGAGAAAACCCTTTGGTTTTAATGCATTTATTATATCTCTAATCACATTTGTTCAGAGAAGAATCATGTCCCTCTTCTTTTTTCTCCATTCCTATTACCTAAATTGCAATGTTTACGTTGGACAAATACGACATCGTGTATCATAGTGTCTCTCTTTAAAAGCAAGGCTTCATGTTGTTCAATTCTTTCTTTCTTCTAGAGAAAATCCTCATTCTAGATATGTTTGTGTTTTTTAACGTACAGTAAGCCAGACTGATTGCTATGTGAGCCTGTGGCTGCCAACTGCTTCAACAGACAAATTTCAGACTAAAACTGTGAAGAACTGCAAAGATCCAGTCTGGAATGAAACTTTCTACTTCAGGATCCAGAGTCAGGTCAAGGTACTGAGTTGGGACTTCCCTGTTAACCATGACCTAGGCAGCAACTGCCAGTTTTTATCCTTTTGCAAAGGGGACATCAATAATTTTCTGAAGAGGCAAGGAAAGATGTAGAAAGATGTGAGAATAACGCATATCCTTATGATGGTTTTCCATGCCATGAAAGACAAGTATGTCTGTCAGCCACGGGTGGAATATGACCTTTAAGATGTCTGTGATTTCCTCTCATTCCTTCTCGTAGGCAGATGCCTACATGGAGTTGATTTCCCCTCCACCTCCTTCCCTTCCTGCTCTTTTTCTTTACATCCTCCCACTCCTCACAACAGCTGACTAAAGCAGCTGTCCCCAGGACCTCCTGCTTGGAGTGAAATCTGACATGTGTCTAAAGTCCTTTCCTTCCCTTCCCAGAATGTGCTGGAGCTGGCGCTCTATGATAAGGACGTGGTTACTCAAGATGACCACCTCTTCACGGTGTACTTCGATATAGCCAAACTTGCCCTGGGAGAGCAAGTCTTCATGCACTTCAAGTGCGATTCACAGGTGAGGTCTGAAACAAGAAAGGGAATAGGTTGGCAAGAATGTGTTTGTCTGCTTTTCTGTCAGAAATGTTATTTGCAAATTTTTTTTTTCTTCCTTCTTTTGTATGGACTGCCCAGCCACATAAAAGGGAGTTGTTTTTCACTCTGACAAGAGAAAGCGTCTTCACACCTGGATCTGTAGGCGCAGTGAAGGGTTTAGTGTTGGCCACAGAGGCTCCCAAACTTCAGGTGTCTGCAAAACTGTCACTTTGCTGAGCCTTCCCCCATCGAGGATCGAGGAGTGTGTCCACTCCAGTGCATGACGCTTTTTGTCATAACTTGTTACTTAACCTAGTAATTAGGAAGTAATAACTCTGTGATCGGAACCAAGTGTCAAACCAGACTAGTTGCTTATTATGGACTGTGGCATGGGTGTTTAAATAAGGTGTCTAAGTCATGCCACTCAGCTTGGCAACAAGAAATATTCCTATTTTGAATGTTCAGGGAGGCTCTGAAAGTCGCACATCCCACCTCCCAGTATGTTCTGTCCGTCCCTCTCCTTTTCCAGTTCCCTCCCAGTCTCTTGTGCATGTCATGCACCATTCAGTTGATTAATTACCTTATCTACACACACCCAAACTCCACTCTGCAGTTCATTATCTTAAATGCCTTATTTGACCATTTCTTTCTCTGCAAAATACCAGAGGAGCAGTGGACTTCACTAGCCCTTGGTAAAATAGAAATATTCGGCTAGTTGTAACCCAGCTCCTTACAGTCTGGGTGGTTACAGGTGCCGTATCCAAACCTTTCATTACTGCGTTTGCACAGCTACAGTAGTTAGAGCTCATACTCTTCAGGTCTTCGTAATTTTTTTGTCCTGTATTAATAACTTTTTGGTGTCTTTAATGCAATAGGTAATTTGAGCAACTAAGTAACCTCCAGCATGATCTCACTTCTCTGTTCATCATCCTCTCTGTCCCCTCTTTTGTTTTCCTCTCTCCTGTGCTTTCTTCCTCCTAGGGAGGGATTATACCCCTCTCCATCACCCCACAGGCCAGGCCTCAGTGTCAGATTTACCTCTGCCCCTATGCCCTCAACACATTGCCCGACAAAGTGGTTGTCCTCTTCCAGAGCTGCTTTGCGTGTCACCATGTCCCCTCCTTACACCAGGAGGCTTCGCTGCTCCCCTCAGCAGACCCTCTTTCTCTTTGCTGGCAGACTCAGTGCGCGACAGCATCTCCGCCTGGGTCTGTCCCTTGTGTCCCAGCAGAAGCAGGCAAGCCAAGCGCATTCTTTGTTAAAAACTGGTATCACAGCCACCCAGAAACTTCCTATCAATAAAGAATCTTGAGGCTCAAGACACACAGATGGGAGGCGGTGGGTGCCTCTATGTTAAATGTTCTGCCAGTTGCAAATACTGCATGTGTACCTATACTGTGAGAGTGAGAACTGGCATTATGAGAACTGCCAGTAGACTGGTGCCAAAAACATTTTCCTTTATTTTCCAGAGACAAGAGGAGCTAGAGGTGGGATTTGCATTGGATAATATGTGAGTAAACACGAAATACAACATAATCTGCAGCAAAAAGAAACTGCAATTTAGAGGCATGAAATAATCTAGTCTAATTGTCCAGAGTGCATCATTCCTTGATGATGCTGACGATGAACATGGTTTCCCAAGGAATCTGTGCTATGAGCTATGTGAGGAACCGATGCCAGGATGACCTCCTATGAACTTCAGGCAGACAGGGAACACCCTCAAACCTTTTCTTTGCCTAGTGTAATGAATATTGTTTAAGACCAGGATATTGGGACTGCTGTTTTGTTATGCGTTTGTCTTTGAGATCAGCAGGGGGGTTCATCTCCCTTCAAAGTACAACATGGAATAACGCACTGGATTTCTGATCTAGAGCCCTTTCTGTCCCATCCTCTGACAAACCGCAATTTTTTAAAAACTGGATTCCATGAAACCATCTGCAGCCTCAGCTTGGGGCTCAGCATAAAATCACTAGATAGTTTGGCCCCGCAGTACCTTCTTTTTTTTGCTGAGCTCCAGGACTGGACGAGCCGGTAGGATGACGATTGTGCCTTGACAGAGTAGAGTGAGGAAACTTGTACTGCCAGTCTCCTGGGACTTTTCTTTCAAATCCAATACGCAGCTAAAAATAAGCAAAGGGAAAATCAGGAGAAGGGTGTGGCTCATGAATTATGCTGTAATTATACTGAGTTATTAAAAATGTATTTTTCTTTCTGTTTCCTAGTTCAGGCCCTCCTGAAACCATCATTACTAATGGAGTACTAGTGGTGAGTGTTATGTTTTGTCACCTTTCTTGTCCTGTTGCCACACTTGTTTCACTTGACTCACAGTCAGGCCAACATGCCCTTTGACTGAGCAAAGCCAGTGCTGAGACACTTCATCATCCTCCTCACGACACATCCCCGCGCACAGCACCTGTGGAGAGGCTGCGGCTGGAACAGCAGGAGATCCCCCATGCTAGCATCCCTCTGGTGTTGCAAAGGCAACACATGGAAGTGGTTTAGGTCCAAGACATCGGTGCAGTGGTGAACTCTCCCTTGGACATCACTCCTTCCGAATTCCCATTGCCAAAGCGACGGGGTTTGTCCCATCCCAGGCACACGTCATTACCTGCATTCATAACTGTGCTTTTTACACCGGGACTTTCTGACCATGCCATTTGCTCATTTATTAGCTTTGTTTCCTCATTATTTTTGTTTAAATCAGTCCTCTGCATCTCTGTCAGGATCCTGGGAGTGCTGTTCTTCCCTTTGCCCTTACCTTCTCTCTTCTGCAAACCCCGTTCATCCATGCTGCACCTCCAGCCTTGCCCTGGCTGAGTCCAGCTCCTCAGAGACTCCTCCTGTCCCAGCCAGCATCTGAAATCGAGGTCGTGGCTGTGAGAAAATGTTTTCCTCGGGACAAAGTGCACTGCCTGTATAGCATTCGTACCATCATCAGTAGGAGCTTAGACTAGGAGACAGAATCTCAGACTGGAAAATTCCCTGCCATGAGATATTTTATTGTTCATGTCTCTTACAGTCTCGCAAAGTCTGCTGCTTGGAAGTCCAGGTGGTTGAGAAGAAGAAGAAGAAAAAGAAGAAGAAATCTTTATCAAGTGAGGTTATTTTTCCATCAGCTATTTTTAAATCATGATGTGGTAATACCATGAACGCAATTGCCTTAATGTAAGAACGAAAAAAAACCCAACACATCCAAAACATGAGAACAGCCTTGTGATAGACTCTGTAAGAACCTTTGTTTCCTCTTTTGATGAGAAAACTACTCTGTGTCTGCTTTTGTATCGCTTCCTTAGAGAAAGAATTCTCCTTTAAAGTGCAAGGCTCTTACGAGGGCACCCAAGACATCATGCTGGGATCTGACCTGGTCTTCAACTCCTCCTCTCCTGCCAAATTCCACTATGCCAGATACAAGCAGCCAACACTGGATGTTACACTACCAGGGAAGAAACGATCTCCCTCCTTGGTATGTTATAACTAGACTTTATAAAACATAATAATGGCATGTAAAATAAAGTGCACCATAAGCAGTAACATTAATTTGCATTGCGGAAAGAGAGTAACATTCCTTACAACATAAACTGGGATATATTTGTATTTTTTCAGCGCTCCTGTGTGTATGATAGAGGGTCTCCAAACATGGAACTTCATTCCCTTCCAAGTGGAAAAAATATGATCTTAGCAGGGGTGAGTGCCTGCTCTTTTGTGGTAGAGGTTGAGAAACCTGAGTGTGGAAGTCTGATGATTACCAGGGTACTTTCTGATGATGAAAGCCTGCAGACAAAAACGCCACAATCTAACAGGGGTAGGTCTTTAGGTGACAAGCCCAGGTTATGCCCTGCTCTGTTTGGATGGGTGTGGGAATATGGGGGATCTTGTCACTCCATCCTGATCTTACTTCATGCTAAATTTTGAGGCTCTGCTTTTCCCCTTCTTACGCACCAGTGGGGCACCTGAACTAACTGAGGTAGCACCGGTCTCCTGTCGATGCTCACCACACTTTGCAAAGCACTTTTAGATTCATGGTTAAAAAAATCCATACAGAATAAAAGGATCACAGCTCTTCTGGGGTATAAGCCACAGAAAGAGAGGAGCAAATGCTCTGGCTGGCTGCCTAAGAGAGGTAACGTTAGTAGAGATGGGTAAGGTATACATTATCATTACTTTCCTCTGTAAACAACAGTTGTCCTCTGATGTTCCATTCACTAGAAAACATTGGGAATTACTGAACAACTTCCCTGACAATAAACCACTGCAGTCAATTCGCATACGCTGCTGGATTATTCAGAGCTCCCGATTTGTACCCACATTGCTGGGATGGCACAAGCCAATATTCCTCCTGGGGCTGCAAGGGAGGAGTGAGTGCTAAGGCAGGTTGTCACGCTTACACTGTTTGCATTCTTGCTTTCCAGGATAAAGGATTTGATTTATATGCGAAGGCGGAAGACTGGTAAGAGACTTGGCCACTCTTGGAGGCTAACTTGTCCTTAGCTGAACTCTCACCCTTGGCTCTTTACTGGGGAGGAAGCACTCACAGTAGGACAGTAGGTTGTGTGACCAAGTGATGTGGAATTCACATGAGCTGAAAGCAAACCGTATGTGTAAAATTAACAGTACATGTAGATAATCCATACTGAGACATGAATAATGAAAAAGATGCATAAAATAGAAGAAATAGTATTACAAGCCAATGATGCTAGTCAGTGTTATGCTCAGCACAGTTTTTAACCTTTTCTTTAACACTGTGTAAGGGTGCAGCTGATCACCTGGTACTGCTGATGATGAATTAGGTAAACTTTGCTGCCTACTTCAAGACAAATGTACAAATGTTTCCTACAGCTCTGAGTGCAGGCTGAAGTATAAGAGAATCCAGATGTCTCAGAAATTACCTGCAGGAATGTCTTCCCTTAGGTTTTCTTTTGATAACTGCTTAGAAATTTAGCAGTCCCTTTTTCTATCATTCTTTCATGCAGCACTGTACGCCTGCTTGGGAGTGTAGGAAAGGTTCCTCCTGTAAATGCGGTGCTTTGTGGATCTGATTTATTCCTTGTGTTGGAAACTCTGAGATTGTCTACCAATAGTAAAATGGAATATTCTTCTTTCCTGATGTCTGCTCCAGCCCGGACCACCTTGATGTGCGTTTAGGGTTTGACCTCTGCGTGCAGGAGCAAGACTTTCTATGCAAAAGGCAGAAGTATGTTGCTCCTGCTCTGAAGAAGGTCCTGCAGCTGGACCAGGATCTGCTGGACCAGGAGGTCTGTTGGGCAAACATTCAAAACATCTAATGAGTGCTTAGCAATGGGGGCATAACAGCACAATATGATCTCTTTTTCTTTCAGATTTTTTTTTTCCTGGTCTTTCCTCATCTTTAAACTTATGTACACTTCCAATACTTCCCCATACCTCTAATCTCACCCTGCCATTTGTGTTCCTTCCAGTTGCTATCCTGAGTTTAACTCTTCTCCTGCTACACCTTCATTGCAAGCCAGGATAGGTATTCCTTATATAGAAATGGCTTCTTCCACAGTCTTTACCCTATGATTGTTATCCTTGTTGATAATCCTTCCTCTTCTCTTTGACCGGTGAGATTTCTTTCTAATTCCTGCCTTTGCAACTGACTTTTTCTCTCTTTGAATTAATGCATTTTCATTTTTTTTTAACCAAACATTTGTGTTGAACACATTGGAGACAAGTGTCAGTTATCTAAGCAAAAATTATCATTACTTTTATTCCTCTTCTTCTTTATAAAATAAATGGTACCTTAGGTTTCAGTAGAAATCGTTTGGAAAAAAGTTTGTGTCTGGGCACGTGTGGTGGTGTCAGGAGTTGTGTAGTAGGAGGTCTCTGCTGAGAGCCACGGTCAGCCCCAGTTCGCTGTCTGACACCAGCCCTTTCTGTTCCTGTGTTGCGCAGACCCCAGTGGTGGCCATCATGACTACGGGAGGAGGGATGAGATCTTTGACCGCGCTGTATGGCAGTCTGCAGGGGCTCAAGAAACTCAATGTCTTGGACTGTGCCACGTACCTGACTGGCTTGTCTGGTACTACATGGTAAGCAGGACTGGGCAGCTCTTGGCTGGAGTCTTCCTGATGACACCGATGCGCTGAAGTAGGCTGGGGCTGACATGCAGTAGTCTACCTATAATACCTTCTCAGCAGTCATTTCTTTGATCTTCTTCCAAAATTGACAGAGTAAAGTCTTTCATGGGGGAGAGTCACATAATTTGTAATAGCATGAAAACAAGTTTTTTTCTAAGAATAGCTTATGGAAAATTGCTCAAGCCATTTTGACAGGGACTGTCAATGATGTGACATTGTCAATGACTGTGACTTCAAAGGGAACATGATAGTTTCTTAGGGAACTGAAGACAGGAAACCTTTACTTAATTTCAAATCAAGAACTTAAAATAGAAATATAAAATGTAGCCAAACCTTGGTGAGTTTTTTTCCCTCTTCAATATATATTTCCTCTTTCTAGGACCATGTCAAACTTGTACAGAGATGCTGACTGGTCACAAAAGGATCTTGACAAGCAAATCAGCGAGGCTCGAAAACATATGACAAAATGCAAAATAAATTCCCTTTCCTTGGAGTATTTGAAGTATTACAAAAAGCAGCTGTGTCAACGGAAAAGAGAGGGCCGCAAAACATCTTTTATAGATCTCTGGGGCCTTGTCCTGGAATCTTTGTTGCATGATGGGGTACAGTATGTCATAAAGCAGCATTTACAGTGGCTTACAATTTTCTGAAAAATAATTTCTGGAGAAGATATTTTTCTGTTCGTTGTGAGAGAAGTAGTTTATTATGAGACTGTGTGTATGCAAATGCACAGCCATTTCCAAAACATTTGGTAGCAGTCTTTTAGATATCTAATCATCGTGGAAATCAGCATTCTTGATTGTGTGTTTTTGGATATGTTTTTCTGAGAAAACTCCAAGATTAACATTTTGAAAAAGTATTACATTTTAAGATTTTTTTTGCATATTCTGCAAGTATTTTATTTAGAAATAGCAAAATTACAAACATTATCTTAATGCCCATAAGAGGTATTAACAAACGGACCTGCAGACTTTTGAAATATGTGAGAGGTCTTACATAAACTTACAGCATAATGCATTAAGCTGGTTTATCTGCTCTTCATCATTTCCTTCCATTTTCATCCTAGTGGGTCATCAAATAATCTGGCATCAGATTGGATGCCTGCAGATATTTCATTAACAGAATGCTTACAGGAATTTTGAAAAATATGGAATATTTCAGAATTTAAACCCAGCATGCTCTATATATTAGAGGCAGATTTTTTTCTGCCCTACAAGCTTAGATGCAGAGAAAACATTCCTGTGCTAATTTTTGTCTCAGTGTAACCGTATTTCTGGAATCACAGAAAGACAACCATAGACTCTCTGATCAGCAACGGGCCATTGATCGTGGTCAGAACCCATTGCCTATCTATACTGCAGTCAATGTCAAGAACAACTATAGCACTCTGGATTTCAAAGGTAATTATGAGACTTCTGAGAGTCATTTGTCTTTATATTCAAGTTGGTAAATCCTGGGACAATCTTTTTAGATAGTCTAAGAAAAGCCCTCTCATTTAAAGACCAGAACCTCAGCTGATGTATATTCATATAATGTGTTTGTGGTCAGATGAAAGTTTGACTGTCTATGCAACAGACTCAGAAATATTCCAAAGACTTTTCACATTCACGAGTTTTCATTTGTACCATACTTATAATCCATTGCTATTGGTCTGAAATATTAGACCTAACTGCAGAAATTTTTTTTAATTTTTAACTTCTTTCATTCCCATGATAGCAACTTCATTTTTATCTACAGCTAAGGGGCTGTAGTCAAACATTGTTCTCTTCTTTGTCTTCCTTTTCACAGAATGGGTGGAGTTCACCCCTTATGAGGTGGGATTGCAAAAATATGGAGCTTTTGTTCGCGTTGAGGATTTCGGCAGTGAGTTCTTCATGGGTCGGTTGATGAAGAAGGTCCCTGAATCCCGGATCTGCTTCTTAGAAGGTAAGCTCTTAGAAACATCTGAATGATTTCTTTGTTTTGCTCTGTTTTTAATTGTGAGCCATATAAACTAAGCACTAATAAAGCACTGGTGTATGACTGACAGGGCAGTTTCACCAGAGAGGGTAAATATCTCATACTTACTATAATGGATTCAGTTTACTGTAAAAAAGAAAATTCAAAATGACAGACAAATAGTAATTTTCATTTTTAAAGCTAGTTTTGAATAAAAATATAGTATTGTTTCCAGTCCAACAATAAAATTCAGGTCCCTGGGAACCCACAGTTCAGGTCATGCTATTCCAGAAAGGTGAACTCCAGAGCCTCTTGCCTGTCTCACAGGTAGTCAGTAATTTGTGTGCTTCCTATAGACAGTTTACATGAGCCTTCATGCTGATTCTCCACTGCATTGGGGTGTGTTTGAGCACACCAGGTCCCCCCTGCTCCAGAGAGCCTGCTTTGGCCACACATGGCTGGCTCCAGTTTCCACATTGCCTGGGCAAGCCTGGGGGGAAAACAGCACAGTCTAGAGGCATTTTTGCTATTGACTGAAGTGGAGCATGGATACGTGTTTTCCAGACAAAGAGACAAGCTGTCAACTTGTGACTGGTTCAAGATGCAAACTTCTTTCCAACTGGCCGCTTCACTTAGAGTGAGGGAAGACACTGTACTATTTTAGCCTAAGCCTATGCTGGATGTGCATACATTTGCACTTCCTGAACCAAAAAACAGTGAGAACTTGTGCCCTAAGGGATAACCAAATAAATTGTTTCTCAAGCCCAAAAATGCATGGTCAAAATTGATCCCTTGGTGTGTTAACAGGCTTATTCTCAAAAAGGGAAACCTGCAAATGCAGAGGCTGTAAGATTACATTGTAGTTAGACCCTTATCAATATAATTCCTCATCAAATCTCTCAGATTGCAAACTTTCATCCTTTCTTTTTATACAAACCTTGTGATACTTGGGGTTTTTTTCTGAAAATCCAAGCTCCTTAAATCATACTAATTCACAAAAATCTCACAATTCATTAAAATATATATTCAGCTCTAAGTACCATAAGACAAAAACTGGATACTGAAATAAGGTTTAAAAACCAGCAGCCAAATAAAAATGACACATCATCCATTTAAAACAAACTAAGGAAAAGCATAAACCTTGTGAATTTCATCTCATGACAGCAGTTTTGTGATTCATGATGTGTGAATATTTGAGTTTGAAAGCTCTTTCCTTTTACAGGCATATGGAGTAGTTTATTTTCATTGAATGTGTTATATATCTGGAATTTGTCCCATTCATCAGAAGATTTCTGGCACAGGTGGACCCAGGACAAGATCGACAATATAGGTAAATCATCATACTACTTCTTTATTGTGTATTTATTGTTAAATAGAGTTAATGTTAGGTGAACCATCACACCCATCTGCTATGTGCGATGTGCACAATATACTTGGCATTTGGGGGAGTTTTTCTTCAAAGGCCACATTGCCTTTCTGGATGGAATTGGATTCAAAGTCTCATACTGCAAAGCATAATCGGATAATTTAAAAACTCTCCAGTCCTATGATCTATGTGCTCATGGAGGGCTCAACACTGATGGTGACAGATGAGTAAAATGTTCAGGAATAATAAGATTGATCTGTAAATGATTAATAAAGCAAAAAGATTTTGACTACATTAAGTAGGAGCTACTGTAATACAAATAAGTACAATAGTTATCCTTTTCCAAAGCTTGCATTCAGTCTGTTCCATAAGTGTGCGTATGTCTGGTGCAGATTTTTACTGCTGCCTGATACTGGGTCTTGTTTTTTATCCCAGTTTGGACTGTGTAAGGAAATGGTATTTGGCTGGTAAGAGTAGCGTTTTATTTTCTTTTTCACTTGGTCACTTGTGCTCATAGAGTTTTTTCATCCTAGGCCTTTTAAATAAAGAAAACATTGATTTTTATTACTTACCTTGACATCTCGGGGGATGACCTTACTCTAGGCAGGTAGAATTTAACAGCCTTTCCCTGTGCAGAAGAGGAACCCCTCCTACCGCTGAAGCCGCACGAGTTGAGGACTCGCCTGTTCACCCCTCCCGGCCCCCTCGGCAGTGCCCTTCGCGGCACTCTCACCGACCGCCCCTGCGTTGCCCAGGAGCACAACTTTCTAAAGGGTTTCCAGATGCATAATGACTACCTGAAGAGCAAGCACTTCTGCAGATGGAAAGGTAAGAGAAGACCTGTGTGCCTGGGGAGAGAATAAACAAGCAGAACACAACAAAATCTCAGATTTTATATTAAACCCATTCTACAAGGTTAGAGGCCATGTTTGAGCAGAATCACTAGTAGATCAATGAGTTGTGGCACACTGGGATGTAGCACGGCGTGGTGTTGAGCTCCATGCCAACGGTTTACTGGTGGCGCAGACCTCCTGAGGCAGGAGCACCAGGTCCTGATGGTGGTTCTCCCTTTCTCTGTTTGAAGACATACTCGGTGGGGAGGCGCAAGACACCCCCTTCACGAATGTTGCCACTGCAGGTCCAAAACTGCATGTGGCTGGAGTTGGGAGGGCAGAAGAGAATCTTCCTCCTCCGAAGACGGTAACCAGTTAGGGCTCTGTGGCCATGGTGTAAGAGTGGAAGACAGGCTAACCGGTTTTACACTATTGCACTTACAGCAAGAAAAATCTTTCCTTTTAGATACTGTGTTAGACACATTTCCCAACCAGCTGACACAATCAGAGGAATTCCTGTCTCTGGTAGATACGGGATTTTTCATCAATACAAGCATCATGCCACTTTTAAAACCAGAGAGAAAGGTGGATGTCATCCTGCATTTAAATTACAGTGCAGGATCCCAGATACAGGTGAGAGGAATTGAAGCAGTCTCTATTTCTTCTTCAACAGCTGTATACCTGGAAGTTTTTAACACTTAGATGCTTTCTATATTGCTCCTACTGAAAGTATTAACCACTAGCATTTTTAGCTTAGTGCTGCAGTGTGATACTTCATTTATAGGCTGTACATATTCTCATTTGTTTTTCTTGTATGATACAACTCTCTTGTGCTAAGAACTCAGGGAAAACAAAAACCTTCTCTCCAATGACACAGTGCTTTCCAGCAGGGGTTTCGGAGCTTTTACACAGCTAGCTTGGAAAATGCCCCTTTGTTACTGGACTCCAAGAAATCCTGAGCCCTGAAATCCTCTTTAGGTCTTAGTCCTATTCTGTTCATTGATCCAGGCTCTGGACCAGACCTGCAAGTACTGCTCGGAACAGGGAATCCTTTTTCCTAGGGTGGACTTGAGTGAAGATGACAGGAAAAACCTAAAAGAGTGTTACCTCTTTGACGGTGCTGAGACTCCAGGAGCGCCAGTACTGCTATTTTTCCCACTAATTAATGATACCTTCCAAAAATACAAAGCACCAGGTAAGTAACCAAACATGTTAAAAAAAGGTTGACATCATGGCCAGCCTATTAAAGGCAGTATATTTAATACTCCAACCCTTGAACTTCACTGTTGGCTCATTTCAATATATCAAACCTCTCTTTTTCTTAAAGTTGCTTTTTTTGCCATGTCAGATTTGATGCCGTGGCTGTGCTGTTTCAATCCCTAAGCTAGTTAGTTTGCAGGTAACTTTGATGTATCTACATGAGCCACAGGTACAGCTCAGAACTGGGGTGTAGACCCATGTAGTACTAATAATAACCATCTTTCCCCCCTCATCATGTGGAGCAGCTGATATCCACCTGAGCCAGGGACCGAGCTGTCAGTTTGAAAAATAATTATTTGTTTAAATTTTTTTTTTTAAATGCACAGGAGTAATTTAGATGATGAACTCTCTCTGTGAAGAGACATCTCCTTTCCCTGCTCTGTTAAGAGTTTGCTTGCTTATGACCAGAGTAACCCCCACCTCTCAGCAGTGATTTGTCGCCCCTTCCTCCTAGGTCAGAAGCGCTCAGAGTCAGAGATTGAAGATGGCAAAGTTGATCTTTATGGCTGCTGTTCCTCTTATTCAACATATTCAATTCAATACACTGAGAAGGCATTTGACCGGCTGGTTCAACTGGGTGAATACAACATTCTGAATAATGGTGACCTCATTATGCAGGCCTTGCACACAGCAGTGGCACGGAAAAGGCAGAAAAAGAAATAAAGATATCAGACAAGGGAGGACGCTTTTGTGTCCCTTAACCTGCCAAGAGACTGAAGCTCCGTTACGATCAGTGAGCAGGCTTCAAGGGATTCCTGCTCAACCCCAATAAATGGGAATCTCAGATGAGCAAAGAGACTGAAGAGAAACTTTTTTCCTCCGGAGAATTTCACTGCAGCAATTCATTGCAATTCAGCTACAACAGTGAAGTACAGGTCATTGTATGGTACAGAGGATGGGCAGCCACGAAGAAGAAGGTGCTAAGATGATGATGAACATGGTGCTAGTTGCCTTAAGAAAGAGTTAGAAATGTTAAGTCTAACATGTTCAGGGCAGACCACATTAAAAGCATATTTTATTAACTTGGCTTGTGTTTTGTGTTTGCAAGGTGGTGGTGAGGGAAGCAAGAGCCTGTGGGCCAGGTTTGTGCCTGTGGGACCATGGTACATTGTGGGCAAGTATTTAGAGAGAGAAAGGCACATGTCATATGACATCCTGTGGGCACAGATCACCTCCAAGGGAGGCTTTGTACAGAGGCAAAGGAGACGCAGGCCATGGGTACCAGATCAACCAAGACAGCAAAAGAGTGTTGATGAAGTTCTCCACTGCTTGACTGCCAAGCTCCTCCATGCACTTCCTCGTTGCTTCTGGCTACCCATCCCTCATCCCACTCCTGGTGTAAGCAGTAGTAGCGTAGTAACTAGAAATACAAGCTGAACAGAATAACAACCTGCTGGCTTTAAACGCCCTCAAAACAAGAACAAAGATTTCCAGGCCCTTGAATTCATCAGCTCCACCTGCCCTTGCTGTTGGCTGGGTCTTGCACGAGCTTGGCACCTGCAGAATTAGGAGGCACCTACATGGGGGAGAAAAGGCTTTACATGGTCTCGGTGCAAGAAAAAAGATTTTGTTTTGCAGTAGGGCATCTAAAGAGGAAATCCTTCTCCAGGAATGTTATTTTTGCCTCTTGAGTTCGCAAAAACTTATTTTAACTATAGTGTTGCTGTGAGCCTTGTGCCAGCTGTGAAAAAGACAAAAAAGGTACAGACCTATAGAGATCCCTGGAAGCTCTGGGAAGGTTTACTATAGCAAGTACATCCTTCTGCATGGCAAGCCTCCTGAGCTGTAATTTCTCTTGGCTTGGCTCTGCACCAAAACTAGCACAGACATGCACATACATGGCATAATTTGCCCATTTGGGTCAAATGTGCCATGGTGAGAGGTTGTCTAATCTAGGCTTCTGTCACTGTTCCCAGGAGGGAGGAGACAGAGGAGCGCTTTGCTTGCACCCATAGCAAAGATCCTCCAGCACCTTTTGCATGCCTCTCACTGCCTGATTTGTTCCCTAGGGTTAAGGTGCTTTACTTGTTCATCGGGGAAAAAAAAAAAAAACAGTAGAGAAATAGCCTCATGAGATTAAAAAACGTGCAAACCTGGATCAGACAGGCATAGCAATATGGGTATGCAAGAGTATTGCTTTCCAAACACAGAAATAAACTTATTTTGATCAAGTTCATTACAGGTAACCCACGCTCTAGGTTGAATTAATAACATAAAACACAGTAATACTTTATAGACCAAATGAGTTATTTTATGTTTCTCATAGGGTTTTATGTTTTCTCCCAGGGTGCTGCTGGGGTGGCCTCTGTAGCTTCCAGCCACATTTCAAGGCTCATACACAGGATTTTATCTCTACTTTCCAAATGAGTAGATAAAGGTATCCACAGTGTGCTTGGCTGAGTCATGTCCCTCTGAAGCTTTAAATAGCATTATCAGAGCCTGGTAGAGGGAGCAGGACACAGTGTTTCTGTGATGACATGCCAGGAAAGGAGAAAAGTGCTCTGTGCAGCTCTATTTTAAGATATAGGGAGGAGGAGTGTCAGTGGCTGGGAGGGGTGTCTGTGAAATGCCTGCCTTGGTCCTGTAAAGGAGCTCGCTGGATATGGTCACGATTTTATTTCTGTACTGCTGAAAAGTTGTAGCTTTAACAGTGTGGTTCATCCAGTGTAGATTCTCAGAAGATATTTTTTGTGAATTATGGACAGGTTCTGGCTCTTAGCTTTTCTTCACTTTGCATTTATCCTTTCAGAATGAAACTCTGAGAGTTGGTCTTCTTGTACTCAGCCTGGACTGATTTTTCTCATGACCACTTTGCTTTCTTTGCACAGTCAGTGTGAACATCTCACTGTGTTCTTACAGCTACATACAGCTCAGATGTAATTTCCCGACGGAGTATCACTAGTGCTTCCAGGTTCAACCATTCACACATCAGTGGGGAACTGGTATCTCCCACGTGGTTTTGTGCTCGCCTTTTCTTCCCGGATGCCCCCAAAATAGATAGGCTCTTTTAAAAGACTGTTTTAGACATTTTCTGGGGTATGGTTTTGCTCAGTCAGGTCTAACTCAAGATTCAACAAGCTTTAGGGAGGCTTTTTACACCTTTCACATGTGAAAACAAAACAAGAGGTTCAGCAAGGAGCAACAGTAGGCTGCAGTAAATAAGACTGGAAGTTCTTAGGAGAATGTGAGGAAGGCCTGCAAAGCTCTTGGAGGCTAAAGCTAAGCCTGGAGGGATATTTAGGTTGTTTGCATCCTTTGCCCTTGCAATCCTTGTTTGCAAGTACATAATGATAAGCCTTTAGCAAAACGTTGAGGGACAGTTTTCCGGGACATGGTTTTCTTACTGTTGCTTGCTAAATGGTCCTACCAGCTTGCACTTCTTTAATAAGTCCATTTTATAACACTGTACAGAGCTCTTGAATTGTTTAGCTCTGATTAGCTTCTATCAGGCTGGGGAAGAACAAAGTAAAACAGTGAATAGAGTTTTTTATTTGTACCAGATTATTAATCTTATTTCTTCCTATAGACTTAAAAAGGCCAGAAGTACCATCAGATCATCTTGTTAGACTTGTTAGATGTCAGACCTCTTATGTGCCATGCAGTTACTTAAATGTTAATCATGATCACCTGTGGCTGACCAAAGTTCATCTTGAAGAAAAATGACCCCTCTTCTTTTAAAGATATCAGGAATGGTGAAGTCACCACATTTCATGGAAGTATGTTCTAGTGTGTGATCATCTTCCAGCAGTAAGTATGCACCTTGTTTCTAGCCTCATTTAGTTTGGCCAGAGCCCAGACATTAGTTCCTGTTAAATCTTTTCCTAGTAAATTAAAAGTCATTGCATAACCACTGTTTCTTCATTAGGGTCGATTTTATAAAATATACCAAAGTTACATCACAGTCATCTTTTTATTAAACCAGTAGATTCAGCCCTTCAGGTTCTCATTATAAAAAAAAAACTTTATTTGCTATATCCAGCTGTATCTCTGTTCTTGCACTCCCTCCAACTCTTCATTGTCCCTTTACCAAATGCAGACTCCTGTACCCTTCTCGCTATTGCTATACACTGAGATGAACATTGCCTTGTTATACTTATATTCTTACTATAAATTACTTCCCCGTTTCTATATACAGAATCCAGTTGTCCTCATTTGCCATTAGAGACTTCTGCTGAGTTGTTTGTCTTCCATAAGCTGGTGAGTTAGTGTTTTCCGCACTACAGACTTCCTTTTCATAGGGGGAGTAAACTGTAACATACATTTGTCATTCCTTTAATCATAAGTTCACATTTTATTGCATTAGAATTAACTGTGGTTAATCAGGCCAGTTTATCAAGCAGGTCAGATCATCCTGTACGATTGCTCTGTCCTCAGTATTACTCAGCACTCCATCAATCTTTGTTCTACTGCAAATCTGGCCAGTCAGGGTGTCATGTTTATTTCCAAATCACTCATGAAAATGTTGAATAGAGTTTGAGACTGGTAAACTCTTAAAAATTCCTCAGAAGAAAACTTTTTTCAGTGATGTTTCTCACTGAGGACTAATTCTGGAATCAGCTAACAAATTCTTAACCTTAGTAAAATATACCTTTTTTCAATCTTTGCATAACAAAATCTTGCTACCTTTGCACAATAGACTATAAGTAAAAAAACCCTCCAGTTGCAGGATAGAACAAAATCAGTTTCTTCTTATTTTAAAAACCCACTATTTTATACTGACTGGCTTCCAGAAGGTAGCTCAGGGCTTACCAAAACTGCTCATCACCTCACAAGGAACCTCTGGCTAATGCTAACCCCAGAAAGATTTATTTTCCATGCAGTCACCTTGCATCACCATCTATCCCATGCACCTTACTGGTGGAACACCCTATAATTGCTTTGACATCCTTTACAGCTTTATTGCACTCTGGTCACTGAAAGACAGCTCCAGTACCCTGGTTTGCAAGATCAATGCATCTATAGGAACAGCACACTTCAGTTTTGGCAGTACACTGGCATCACCTCTAGTAAATACCTAAGACAAGGAAATTAAAGAAGAATTTCTGTGCCTAATCCGAATATAAGTAAGACTTTTGCAAAGCTTAATAGAAATAGATTGATTAAAAAAAAAAAAAAAGGAAGAAAAAGAAATGCACAATTATATCTACCTTTATTAAGATCAGCTCCCAATAGCTCTCCTGTCCTTTTTTCCTGTCCTTTTATTTCCCAGCTATACAGTTCTTAAGCTCTTTATCAAACCATATGGCTAGGCATTCAGTTCTTATGCAAGTCAGGTAGGTCCCTTATTTCTGCCTTCATAGAAAGGCTTTCAGACATCATTTTTACTCCAAATCTCCCCAGGTGTTACACACACACACACACACACACACACACACACACACACACACGGAATTTGACTGGGTGGAACCATTTGCTGTCCAGACAGTAAATTGTACTAGTTAATGACTGTCCTAAGGCTAACTAATTACACATCATCAATCTTTTTCAGGGAAAACACTCCCTTGTGTGGTGGAGTGCAGTTTTCAGTGTATAATTGCTTCGTATGCTGAAACTTGTATTTAATATAAACATGCATATATTAACAAATGCTGTACAAAACATATGAAACATAAATGAGAAGAATGTATGTAACTTTAAACTAACGAGGCATTGCTATTAACTATTCCAGGGATGATGGAGCATTTGGTGTGTATGACTCCCAGCCTGCATTTTGAGGAATAGCAAGAAAACCAAGAGTGATAATATATGATAATAGATTTTTAATTAACCAGATATTGTGCCCACTATTGCAATGGCAGCCAGGGTAACCAATCTACTGGCACCTTACCACATCCCTCTTGCTACTTTTGAAAATTGGCACAATATTCACTTTCTTTCAATTTCTGCAGTTCTGCAGTATCCCGAGAATTAAAATAGCTGAACCATAGACAGTCAAGAATCCTTCTAGACTATGCTTTTGGAACTAATTGGTAAGAATGATCTCTTTTCTGTCTTAATATGTGTTGTATGGCTATGTGTTGCGAAGCAGTTCATAATATTTGTCGATGAAACATAAAAAGTTTCTTCTTTCCCAACATAGAACACAAGTGTTTTATTAGCATTCCTGCTTTAGCTGCATCATTAGTAATTATTTTGCTACCTCTATGAGGTAATAGGTATAGACCTTTGATAGGATTTTGCCTTCTCCTCCTACATTTCCTTTATATTTGCATATATACATATGTATATATATGCTTACTATTGTTGCCCTTGGAAATCACGTTTTTTCTATATTCTCTAAGTTTTGCTTTATGTTGAAAGTTACATATTTCCCATTTTCCCAGGTACTATGCATTGCTTTTTCACATCCAGCTGCTGTCTTCTTATCACCTCTGAAAGAGGTCGGGCTTTCAGCCAAAATTGTGAAATTGGGATAGCTCGTATCATACCACTCAGATTTCCTCAACTGCAGCAGGAACAGATAGTTACACTTCCTGAGGCATCTTTTAGCCCACCCTGACCTTTCCCACTGTTTTATAGCGTGAAGCTGCAATGTTGAGCCTCCACAGCAATAGGGATTTCTCTTTGTCAATCACACAAGTTTTTTTACCAACAGCTAGTCTGACCTGATCATTTTCTTGGACTTGTGGAAATGCAGGGAATAATTAATTTTTCTTTCACGTCATATCTGTGCAATGTGATCTAATTGAGTAGGTTTTAGTCATTGCATCACATAGGGTCAAAATATCAAAACCATGTGAGAGTTGCAGGCAATAGCTGTTTAGACAGGTCTCCACATGCATTAGTAACATGTGGCTCCCTTGCGTTTATTATAATGGATATTCAGCAATGTTTGCCACTACAAATTTGTCTTTCTTTAATCTGTGTTTTCTTCACCTGACCTAAGAGTCATGTTTGTCTTTGATGTCTGTGAATTTTGGCGCAGTATCCTGTTGCAATGGTGATTTAATTTAGCGTGTAATAGGATGTACTTACACAGTTGCCTATCTCAATCTCCCGGAGAATGTTTCTTTCCTTACGCATTTCTGAAACACTTCCTTAAGATGTTTTGCAATTGTTTCTTTAAAGTCTTTCCATGTGGAGCTGTTAACATAGTTTAATCTTTGTGATCAGCCCTTTTGTGAGTAAGTGGCCACACTAGATTCCTGCACAGCTTTGTATTTTGTTCAGCGGGAGCACGTGGAATGATAGCCGGACTCTTTTACCTACCAGCCCCATCATGTCCCACACTCAGCTCCCCAGACAACTGCAAAGCCTTTTGGGACTCCCTGAGAAATGGGGTTTTTTTGTTAGCAGCTGTGTGGGGACACACACGTAGCATCACTGAGGCCACATCCCATGGGCAGCTGGCATGAGGCATGGATGATAGCTCAATCTCAAATGGCACAAAATGCAGGTTTGTGGGGTGTCCGTGTGACTCCCACCAGAGCCTGGGTTTGTTAAGCACTGCTTAGGTAACTCCCGGGTGCCCTGGGAAGGCTGTCTGTCACTCCATCCTCCCCGTGACAACACACTCTGTACAGGGCAAGAGACGCTGCCGTGCACACCTCTTCAGATTGCACAACGGGTCACAAGTCTTGAAGTCAACATGGCAATGGGAACATGGCTTCTGCACATGTGGAGAGATACTGGATGCAAGAGCTTCTGCAACAGCCGGGCCTTTCCCACGCAAGAAAGAGGCACCAGGAATTTCAGCACTGCAAGATTAGCTGGAGTGAGTGCATCACCTAACCCTGGGCTTCCTCTTCCTCTTCAGCCTGCAAGTGGGACGGGAAATGCCCATGGTGCCTGGCAGCCTTTCCTCCTTTGGTAAGCCTTCCCTAAGGATATCCTTTTCCCATAGCTTGTGTTTTCTCACCAGGGCTCTCACCAGGCTCTCTGGAGGCAGCCACCCGCCCTGGGCTGTGGAGGAGAAGGGAGCTGCATCCTTTAGGGCAGAATCTCTTGGCTCTTTCTGCCCCTCTCAGTGAATTAGGAGGGAGAGACTTCATTCTCTTGCGGTACTGCATCAGATGTGGGCTCTGGTCTCACAGTGCACTGTCCTATCCTCTTCTGTAACATAGAAAATGACAGAAAAGTTAGGAATGTCATCATACCAAAACTTGAGCCATTGCTCATTGAGAAAAGCAGTCTCGTGATGTCTGCTGAAACACTCTGGCTATGCCGCTCTTGGCTGAAAAAGCAATGCACTCAGAAAGGTGCCATGCTCGCCTTTACACTGAGGAAGTAAAAGGGGTCCTGCTTAGCAATGGGGAAGGCTTTGAGGAACTGCCAGAATCAGTTGCAAACCTGCATTGGGGTCCCCTGATCCTGCCTGGGACTCTCAAATAGCAGTCCTCATGGAAACCACATTTCTGTCTCTACAGTCAGCAGATGCACTCTGGTGACCACCAGTTTTACACCTGGACTAGATTCTTGTAATATACTTTATCCCTTGGAGCTAACTGCAATGAACACTGAAAATTTAAAGTTGACGATAGCATATGATGTCCCATATGTTAGACAAGAAAAGGAAACTCAAAGGCATACCCCACCAGCACTTGCTGGTTTTATTAAGATACCAAAATACCATTAACTTACTACAGCTGAAAAGGTTTAGAAGTCAGTTATTTCAGGATAAGTTGCTTTAGCAGCCCCAAAGTCTTCTAGTGTTTGATAGGAGAGTACGGTGATGCTGGTAAGAATTAGGATCCTATGCAGGGCACGCCTTACAAAAAGAAAGATTAATTTAAGAACTTTATATATATAAGCTCAGTAATAAAAAAATATTGCATATATGCACATGCAGATCTATCAGAAGAGAGGTTATGTGCTATGTAAGAATAACCAGACCAAATAAGCTTGCAAATCTGAGCTACTGTCAGTATTTGTCCGGAACATTAAGTACTTCTTGGACTGCTTCTGGAGTATTTTCTGAATTTAAGTTTCTCTGAGTTTGAGTAAAGTTAGTATATATGTAACAACAAATAACTATACCCCATATTTGTCATGGGGAGGAGCATATAGAGTCCTCCTAAAAGCAATATAATACTCCTGGTGGACAGAAACACCCCTTTTTCTGCTGAGCTAACTTTATTGTCCAAATTTTCTCAAGCCATTTCACTTTTTCTGTCCTAATGTGTTCATATTTGAACTACAGATTAATATATAAATACACCTCTCATTATGACCAATATATTTTTCTTATTAAAATAAAGGGCATATGGGTCACCAGCAGCAATGATGTGGATCAGGAAAAGTTGCACAGCCACTGCCACATTGAAGCCTGATTCCTGTGAATGATATTTGGCATTGCTGTCATGGAGATGGCTATGATCTCTCGATTTCTGACATGAACTTGAACATTTTTACTTTTATTCAGATGGGTGACCATGTATTATTGTTTTTAATATGCCTGAAGCATCATACAGTTATGAGTCATATTAGCTGCATCTTCCTGTATCCCTGGGGAGTAGAAGATGGCTGTTTCTAGTAAAGATACTAATGAGGATTAAACCAGAAGGGCTTTCAGGGAAGCTGGATCCTCCCTTTCTCCTATGTTCAGAAAGGTGGTCTGGGAAATATGAGGAGAAGATGTGCTGAAGCAAGAGGGGCTGATGACATTGCT
This sequence comes from Pelecanoides urinatrix, assembly GCA_013400755.1. Classification (NCBI taxonomy): domain Eukaryota; kingdom Metazoa; phylum Chordata; class Aves; order Procellariiformes; family Procellariidae; genus Pelecanoides; species Pelecanoides urinatrix. The sequence continues at coordinate 422,161 of VZTQ01011391.1, forward strand.
AGGGCATGAGCCCATGATATAGGTATGAGACATAAAGAAGAGTGTAGGCTGCAGGGGAGCTGGAAAGGATGGGAAAGAGGCTGAAGAGGGTGTCATTGAGAACAATTGAGAAAAGTCAAAAGAAAACACACAACCTAGCTGATGTTTTATGTGTCCTTAGCTGTCACTTTAATAAATCTTTGAATAATGAACTCTGATCCAACCCATGTCTTTGAGCATTACTGTTAAAATTGGCCTAGCTCAGTCATAGTTTGTAGTTTTAGATCATGTTGATTGTAGTCTTAGACACCATCAGAGTAGTCAGGAAAAAGAAAAAATTATTACAGAAAAAAACCTCAAATGACAACCAGTTCAAAGCAGAGCATCTCTGGGTGATCTGCATCTGGCCAGTAGCTCACCAGCTGACAGACAGAGCCCAAAATTGCCATAAGTGTGGGTATCTAAGGGTGGCCTGGCACAGATTTTCTGCTCCTTGAGCTGCACTAAATGTATCATTTGACCTCTGGGGCTCTGCCCCACAAGTCAAGAGTGCATTACCTTCAGGTAGTTGTAGCAGTCCTCTCCTCTCTGTCCTTCCCTCTGACATTCCCCATTTGTCCCAAACATGTCTCAGATGCTTATGAAGCAGCTGCTGAACTTCCACAGATTGCAGCCTGGGTTTCACGGAAAACCCAACTTCGTATTTCTCCCTTAGTACACCTGGGCATGAGGTACCACTGCAGTCCCAAGTCAGGCTGTCCCGTTCATGATCACAGGAGCCTTAGGTGATCCCAAACTGGAATACGGCAGGAAATTTGTACTCGTAATGGTACTTGCAGCATTGCATTTTGCATTCTCTGCCACCCTGGTTATCGAAAAACCTCCTCTTTGCTATTTGAATGCATGAGAGGATATTTCATTTATATGCTAATAGAGCTTTTGCCCAAGAGCGTTTTGCAGTTTCACATTGTGACAGGGTGAATCACGTGTTAACAACACAACCAGGTTCCTCAATGTCAGGTTCCCTCAGCACCAGTAACTTTGGAAACAAGTGATTAAAGAGGATATACTGATTACTCAGGGTGGGATTCACCTCACCTATCTTCAGCCATTCAGATGTTAGGTGTCAAGTATGACCTGGACATATAGGCTTCTCCAGAAGAATCCAATATAGAGGGGCTTCATCACTACCTGCAGTTGCCACACTTGCTTTTTCCTCCATTCAGTACACAGGGAACACAGGCAACTGGCTTCAACTAGAAGTCTAACTTTTAGATTACTTAATTTAGGTGAGGTCAAGCCTATCCTAAGCGCGTGCCTTGTGAAAAGGCCATGTTTGCCTCAAAAGGAATAATGCTTCATAGCGAAAAGCAATTTGAACTTTGAACTAATTTAGGAAATTCAATACCAGTGCCAGCTTTGAGTCAAAGGTACCTTTGGCTGCCTCTGACTTGAGCTTAAAGAACAAGTATTTCATATCGGGAAGGCTTGAGTCAGGAAAGAAAGGTTAGTTGTTAGGCAACAAGCAGCTCTTAGTCACCTTCCTAAGGGATGCTGGAGGCTTCTTCCCCCGCCTCATTTCCTTTTGTCTTAAAACCAAAGGTGCAATATGACACATTTTGCTCTCATGCAAAAACCTCACACTCATTAGCTTCCATACATTGCGGAAACAAGACCTGGAGCTGATAAGCTTTGTGGGGCACAATTACAAAGAAATTGTAGCTAACGTTCTCATTCCTCTGTTGTGGTACTGCACCGCTGCTAGGCACTTCCATCAAGGGTACAGATAGGCTGGAGCAGAAGAAATAGAAAATGTGTGTGCTTTTGTGTGTACACAAAATTTTTTCTGGTCACCATTTTTACAGAAAAAAAAGGCAGAATCTAAAATTTTTTTTACAGAAGTTCAAGTGCTCATACAAAGCAAAGCAATGGCCACAACGTGGGAGAGCCTTGTGACTATCCTTTGCCTACTGCTGTAGTTTGTTTAATTCTGGTTTCAATAAAGCAGTTCCTGTTCCATCAAAAAGTTTCAATACGATGAAGGTGAGAAAGGAAGTTCACAGCAAACCTTTCCCTTGCACAATGTGATAAAATAGATGTGCTTATTTAATTAAAAAGAAACAGAAAATGTAGGCATAAAATGAAAACTAAGAAATCAAACTTTTGCAAGGATGGAATACTGCAGGTAAGATGATCAAACTGTCTTACCTTGTTCTCCTTGTAACACCAGCTTTTCACCACTGTGCATATAAGAAAAGTATATAATGAGACTGCTAGAAGTGATTGGGTTTATGTCTGGTTTCTGTCAGTCGAGGTCCTTGTACAACACTCATTGCCACAGTCAGAATGGCTGTGATTTCACACTTATGCAGGTCTCTAACAGGAAGCATCATGCTTTGTCATACTCTTAATCTCAAGTCCTTTCATAAGCACTATTTTTAATCATTTGGGAGGACTTTCAATACACATGTATGTGTGCCTAATAATGCTTGCATAATGGATTAGAATATTTAATCACTGAACTTCCTAGAGGTGTGCTGAACACATGCAGATCCTCATTGGATAAAAAAATCATAAAATGTACAGGATCAGTCCATTAAATTCCAATAATCTGCTAGTAATGCCCAGCTGGCTGGTGATTTGAATAAAATTGCTCAGAAGTCCAAATGTTTTTTTTGCATCAGAAATTGACAGTTCTGAACTGGGAAAAAAATAAGAATTAAAATCTCCTAAAACATGAAATTATTTTAGTTTGTTGAAATGTTTCACAATTTTTCAAGGTGAAATCTAATTTAAATTCGTTAAGGTGCATAATCTATTAAACGTAAAGCCCAGAAATAAGTAAAACATTTCAAATGGAAAAGTGATACATTGTGTTTTAGGAAGCACAGAAATGTTGCTTATGAAATTTCTCCCTTCTTTCATTTCTTTTGAAGCAGAACACTACAATAAAAACAAACATGTATGCACAAATCATGATGCAACAGCACTTTTCAGGGAAAAATATTCCTTCAGAGAAGTCTTAATATCTTCATACATAAATGTCTTCCTTCTAATGATCATCCCACCCTTTTTTTTAATTTTATTTTCTATTATGGAGGCAATAGTGCATGGAATTCAGGGTCTTTGCACAGAGACAGTAGGCAGATGTGTCTATTAGGCTATTATTATCATCACTTTTAGATTATCGTTGTAAGGTTACCTCTCATACATGATCTCAGTCAGATCATCAGTCAGGTTATCGCTGTTATTACACTTCACGAGCCCCCAGGTGGGAACGATTGGGTCTCTCAGTACGCTCTGCTCAGTCACAAGACCTGCAGATATGAACGTTCACACCTTACAACAGACGTGCTCTTTAGACAAGTAATGTGGGTGGGAAATTTTCCTGTTTCAGAAATCATGGAGGGGTGGAGCTCTGACTCAATGTAATAAAACACTTGTTCAGCAACTTCTGACACTCTTCAAGGCTGTAAATTTGTTTCAGGAGGCACTGGCAACTGTGGAACCTCATACTCAGGTGCCATTCGTAGCACCTGCTTCTAATGCAGCAGCGATCTCAATGGCATCAACATCTTCCTTCTCTCAGGTAAGTGGAGAACAGAACAAGCCTGGCAGGAGTCTCCGAGTATTTGATTCAGATTTGTCCCCAGACTATAAACAGGTCAAGTCCACTGTTACCTGTAGGACATAAATCTCCAAGAAAACAAGACTGTCCTTCCTTGGCTATTTGGAGCTACAAGGACCTGGAGTCAATAGCTTTCCATACAGCACAGAAACAGCTGCCACTTTCATGGCACATTGATTTCATCCACCACAAACCATGAGGAGGTGCGAATTGCCCATTCCACATTGCAATTCCACATTGAGGAGTTGAAATAAGTAGAAAAATTGATCTTTACTCTCTTTTCCATCCCTTGTTCTCCTTCCCTCAACAGCATGCAAGCAGCAAATCAAGCACCTTGGAAAATGAAGAAAGAAAACGGATGTTGCACTATGTAGCCCCGAGCGACGTTGATGCTAAGGTACCAACTTCAGCAAACTAAAAATAGGTGGGACTAAACCAATATTTTTTTTGAGAAGGGTAGGATCTTTTTTTTTTTGGTTATTAAAGATTCATATGCTTGTTTAGAGATAGGAACATTTCCTGAAAAAAAATTTTCTTCAGGTGAAACATCTGCATTCCATTATTTTTTATTCCATTTCTTCATCTATTTACACAAAGTGTGTTATTTTCATGGTTTTATTCCTTAGAGAAATTCCTTAGGGAAAATGTTCTTATATTAAGACTCTAGCCTTCTTTTAATGCTATCTAACTCTATTGACTTTAATGGAGTTTTAGCCCAGCATGAATGGAGAACGTTGCCAGTGTTGGAAAGTCAGAGCACGGTTGATGGCGATCCTTTGGGTTTTGGTCATTAATGCCAGTTTCCAGAACAAATGCCCACTTTGATCACTGTGCAACTCATCACAATAAAACAACTCTAGCAACCTTTTCAGGGCCTGTGACAGAGATCCATTTGCATCAAACACCCAACAGCTGTATCAGTGATGATCTTTGTCTCCACTCTGGGCTAGCTTGCAGATGACTATACCTTGTGTCAAGCCGCCTCAAAGTAAAACCGGGGGGCTCCAAACAAAAAGCTAACTTTCTTTTGATGATATCTTAAGTAGCCTGTGATTCAAGTGTCTATAGCTCATAGGAAACCTGTACGTTTAATTTCTTCTTTGCACAACCGGACTTCCAAATCAATAGAAAACTACAAACATCGTTTTGCTTATGTATGTCCCAACCTTACGAAAATGATTGATCAGCCTGATCTCTTGTTAGGAGTATTCTGGCAACTCCTACAGATGGAAATTAGTGTACAAAAAGGGTGACAAACTATCAGTGGGCTGTAAAACTCCATGTAAATGGCAAAGTAGCATAACCAAAACCGACATGGCATTTAGGTGTTCATAATTTGCTCTGTGTGTGTGTTAAAGCTCAGCAAGGGAATGTACTAAAGCAGGAAAAGTTCAATGGGGAGTTCAATGACCCAATCTCTGTAGCATTTTTGTAATGATTTACTGTATTTATACTGAAGTTGTGTTTTGGTTTAGAATATCCATGGTTAAAAGCATCCAACCCTTCTTTACCACTAAGGTAGTTACATGCATATAAAGATTGTTAGAATCCAGCACATGTTTTTCAATGTACATAAAGTAATATTAAAAAAATCCTGTGGCCATAAACCAGTGCATATAGGGGCTATGGGACCCTTTCCACAGCTTTAATTCATTGTTCTTGTCATAATTTCTCCTTATCAAATGAACCTCCGAAAGTTCTGTTTGCTATCCATAGGTGTTTAACAACCAAGACATTCTCAGACATTCTTTATTTGCCTCCTGGCTTTTGAATATGTCTTCTCTCCTCTGTAATAAAGCTTGGCAGAAAACTGGCATTAAAGGCATAGACTTGTGCAAGCTGGCCTATTTCTGCCTCTTACTGGCACCAGGTTTCCTGGGCAGCTTTCAGTAATTCCCTTGATTTTTGCAAGCCATAGCTTGCCATCTGCAACAGGAGGATAATCATTACTAGAGAGGCGTTATAAAGGATAACATGCTTATAGCAGATCTTGAGTCCCAGAACAAGTAAACAGGTGCAAAGCTTTCCTTAATGCTAATGCTCAAGTATTTGCCCAAGTACTTGTTTGAGAGGACTTTGCATAGCTGTGTGATAAACTGAATAGTTACTGGATTGGGTTTAGAAAAACATGCCCAGGGGCTGTGCGTGGAATTAAGCTGTGTTGCCTACCTACAGTGCAAAGCCAAATATGTCCCCCTGCTAAATTTTCAGGAAAATGTAACAACCTTGTGAAATCCTCTTCATGTTTTCAAATGGATAGGGGCATCAAGAGGGCATCTCTTCAGCTGTTTTAGGGAGTCCCGAGTTGACAGTTTGCCTTCTAGTACCTTACACATGGTACAGGAAAGACGAAACATACTAAAGGAAGATCATAAATAGTTGTGGGTAAGGTAGCCCATAATTAAGTAAATCTAGAAAATTTATCACTGGATATTATTTGTTAGTGCATTGTCTTATAGAGAATAATTTGTTATTTCAAAAAAAAGAAACCCAAAAATTGATCCTGGCTTAATATGGAATGCAAATTTTGTGCTGAAAATGGCTGTTTATGATAACTAGTCACTCATAGATAGTTGATTACATCACCAACTCCCTGAACTAACCATTTTTTAATGTAACATAAATTATAATCATCATCAACAACACACTTGCTTTTTAGTTTCTTAGCGTTGTTCAATGTATTATTGCAATGAAATGATGTCTAGAGGGAAAAGACGATTAGTTGCATGACTTCCATTGGAGGCATCAGAGAATTGAGCTTCAGTTATACAAATATCTTATTCAAATCTTTGAATTTTCTGGAGTAGTTTTCATGTCTGGCGTTTGGCCATCAGAAAAGTATTATATGAAGTTATTTTTCATTAACTGCCTTCTCTAAGGAGGATAACTCTCATTTTCTTTTATCTCAGAGATTTGCTTTATAATTAATAGCTCGCTTAATAGTTAGCAGTTCTCTTCAAAGGTGTCTCAAATTATTATGATGACAATGATCACTGAATATTGTTCCTCCTTTGATGCCCTAAGGAGGGGATGAAAATGTTTTCTAGAACAGATTGGTTATTTTCTGAAAGGCTTTGATTTGGGTGATATGGTCATCTGAGTGTTATACTGAGAGAAAGTGAGAGGGGTTCAGAGTACAGACTGGTTCTGAGTGCTGTGAAAACCCTTTTCTAACTGGTAAAAAAGTTGAGAATATGGATATAAAACTACCATTTTCATTATTCCTTCAAATTTAAAGTAATCATTATTCTTGGGGACAGGCTAATACCAGAAGGGATTTTGCTAATAAGCCGTGCTGACCCAATGAATAGACCCAGGGAGTGAGGCTCAGGCTGAGGAGAGCTCAGCCGTGACTTGCCTGGCTGCATGTTCTCTGCCACCAAACCCACTTACTGAATGCACCTCTCAGGTTCACATCACTAGCTCTTTCCTCTGTTGTTTTATCCTTGAGTCTCTTTTCCCATTCTCTCTCTTCTGGTCTTTGTTCCAGAGCTGAATGCTGGGTGTGCTCTGGCTGACATAGCCTGTATCTTGCTGTCTTACAGGACTCAGATTTCTCAGGTAATACGGTGAATTTTTCTCCTTGTACGCAGAGTTTCCATGCACAGCTCACTGGCTTTTCTCTTACACAGCCCCTACTCAGGGCTCTCCTCTTGGAGGTGAGAAATAATTCTTGCTTCTCATTCAATCAAATTTCTAATCTGTACATTATGGCTGATCAGGTAATATCTGTCCTATTACTCCCCTGGCAAGCTCTTCAAATTTAAATAAACTCCTGCTTTTTGTACCAAGTCATCTTCCCATGACACCAAATATCCCCATCCACTTTCTCACCATGACTCCACATGAAATCAGGTGCTTGGATCCTTGCATAATCTTTGACACTATCTAATCTGTGTAGTGTCTTACTGTTCTTCATGGAAACACTGGGTATGTTCTGTTGGTTTGGGTTTTTTTTTCCTTCCTAATATAGCTCTCCCATACTCTAAGTCTCTTATCAGTTTGTCTTCATTTGCATGCAAAGTATGAGGTTCTTGTGATGCATTCTTCACATAACCTCTATTCTAGTCTGCTACAATGGCACTCAGGAACGAGGGCACAACCGGTGCTTGGTGTAAACCTGTCTTCGCAGAACCCATGCTTGTTTCTGTTTCTATCACTCTGCTTCTTAAAAAGTCATGGTAGTTCATACACGTCTCACAAACTTTAAAAACATATGTTCCAAAATGCTGGCTGAAGGACTGGTGCCATTAAAGAAGGCTAAGAGAGCACCAACATTAAATGCAATTCCTTTAACTCTTTCTTTTATTTCTCCTGAAATATGTCTGCTGAAGATTTTATGTATTTCTCTAATTTAAGTACTATTTTTGAGAAAGGTATAGAAACAAATGGACAAACCCAGTGAGTGTTTGTTCTTTAAGAACAAAACAGGTTAAGGTAAAAAGACACAGAGTTATTCCTTGCTGATGAAAAAGGAATGGTCTAACAATATTGGTTGAAAAAATAGTGTGGAGCTGGCTCAGCCCGGATGCTGAGAATGATGAGATCTTACCTCGCCTGTTTAGAACAAACAGCCCTATAAAATATCCTGTGCCCTACATACGACTTTAAGCAACAGTGATTAATTTCTTATTTAGTTTTGGAATACACCCATCCAGAAGCCAAGATCTGCTACTCCTTGTAGCCTGAAAAAGAGAATGCATTTTTTCGGCATTTAATAGCCCTCTTGCTGTTTTGGGTGTGCTTCTGCTATACCTCACAGCAAAAAGTATTAGCATTATAACTAGCCAACTTATTGAAAATATTCTGACATTACGATTCCTGGTTATAAGCTCGAGCTCATGGGCAAAGCTTTATGGTTATTTTACGCACTGGTTAACTTTTATTTAATATGCCTTTAAATTACCCAGCACTTTGTCAAAAATTCATTCTTGCCATTTCATTGGATAACTTCATAGCTTAAGAATTACTGCAATTTTTTGCAAATTCCTTTTATGACCTTCATGTCTTTCATCTTGATAGAGATGGAAATGATTTGGAAGGTTAAGTTAAATTTTGTCATGATGAATTCCCCGTGGTCCGATGCTTTACACACTTCAGCTGATGTACTGTCTTGTCTTACTGATTTCTTATACTTTGACCTTTTTAGCAGTCTTTGACTTTTGTCACAGTAGCAGCACCTACTACTGTGAATGTGCTTTCTCTTATTTCACTCGAGAGTTTCTCCCTGTTATTTTAATTGAAGTTTCTTAGAAAATAGATAACATCTCCTAATTATTTCATCATCTTCCACTAGCACTCCTCCATTTTCACTTCGGATAATCTTTTCAAACTTTTGGTCATTAGCTTTCACAACAGCTTCTTACTTTGGCTGCCTTGTGGAAGTCACATTCGTGAGGTGACACATTCTTTACTAAGAATTACTGATAAGTTTGCCTTCTGCCATTATCTCAATTACTCCCTGAGCTCTTCCTGAATATCAGTGACCACCATCAGGCCTCCACATCACTGAATTGGCCACGTATTGCTTGACCCCAATACATACTGTGCCTTCAGTGTTATTTGGTTGAATATCTTTCTGCAAATCTACAAGTGTCATCATAATTAATTTGGTCATTTTATAACTACCACAGACCCTTGCTATAAGAATTGCAAACTAACACTTCCCTATTCCCAAATCTACCTCATTTTAATGCTATAAGATTTTGGTTTTATAGATGCTTTACTCAGAAGTCCTTAAAAAAATCATTATTATTCCATAACCTGGCTCTCTCAAGGTCACTTTTTGATATATATGTTATACTATTTGTATCTTCCCCTCTTATTGGAGATAGCCAGTTCAGAATCCAACGGTAACATCTCTGTATGCAGTTAGCCCTCAGGATTTGACAGACTTTGAAAGAGTACTTTCTTTCCTGTGCAGACTCTCATCCTCTGGCATTCACTGCAGTCTTACTGTGTTACCCCAATCAGCTAAAGAGAGCTGTTCCTATTATAAACATACATTAGCTTGGGAATTTATTACTCAATATAGTCTGAAATTTCTGAAATTCCTCCTTTTCTTCGGCTTGTGTTCCTAAACTATGATACAGGTAGCCATCCCCAGTGCTGATTCACCCTTTTCATTCAGTCTTTTGTGCACAACCATCGTGCAACTCTCTTCCCTTTCTATGAACTTCAGCTATTTTGACAAGTTTTCCACAACTGTTCCCACAGTCAGGGAATCCAGACAGCCATCTGTGCTGCAGCCATGGTAAGCTTTGCCCATTTTCTGCATCTTTCCGCTGATACCCTAGTTGTTCTAGCTGCTGCTGCTGGACATGATGGACATGTTCTCTGTGGATGTAAAATCCCTAGAGCACACATGATTGGCACAACTTTTACAGACCCAGTTGGTCAGGCCTGGCATCTTCAACACGGAATTGGAGGTAGCCTTCTTTGAAATGGATTGTAGTCAAAGCCATGTACTTGGTTATACTACTCCACGTCTATCAATCAGATAACCACATTTGGTAAAGAAAACTTCTGTTCCCACAAAACAAGCTAGGAGTGTTTGTCCAAAGCTGTGTATTGCCCTGGTGGCCCGAGACATTCCCTAAGGTGCTAATACTAATCCTTAGACACCTCTCCATCATGAAAGTGATTCTTTTAAAAACAAGTGAGAAAACCTAAAAAGATCCCTCTTTTTTTCCAACCAAAATTGGAGCATTTCTGATTTGTGATTCACTGAATTTTGTGTTGTTGTATTGGGTGCTGACGACCGCGTGTATGATTTAATGTAGCTGGCTAACTGAACTTTCTCAGCTTATTTACCTCCTGTCTCCACTTTCCTATTCATCTTCTCCTTCCACACTATCAGTTTGTATGCTTAGCTGACTGCAGACATTAGGGGCTGATGAAGTTTGTAGAGAAAGTGCATTTTGTGGCCTACTGTATTTTTGCTGTGATGGCAACTGGAAGAGATGGCTTCAGCAGAAACTGGGTTCCTTTCGGTGTTTGGTTGTCATTACAATAAATACACGTATCCCAAACTTTAAAGCACATCTCCTTTGTTATTTTTTTCAGCAGGAAGAAATGTCACCTTACTCCCTGCTCACTGTAAGAATCATAAAGTTGAGAAATGCTCATCAGGCAGATTTTTGTAAGTACCAGATTTTCTTACTGACATTATACAGTCCTAAAATTACTGGATCAGCCCCTGCTTGTGCTAGCCGCTGCACAAATGCAAACCACAGAAATCATACCAGCTAAGAAAGCACAATCAAAGCCTATTTCTGCCACAGAACTTCTATTTACAATTTCAGAGGGATTTTGTTGTTTGGGGTTTTTTTTAAGAATTCAGCAACAGGTCAATGCCAGGTAGGGTATTGACTAAATCTTTAAGACTTTCATCAGTCAGCAAAGCAGAGACAAGTTGGCTATTTCAGAGGTGTGAAAATATCCTAACACCAGTTTTAGTACCCAGGTGTTTATATCCCATGTCTATAACAAATACATAGAATACAGGGCTGAAATCTTTACACATCAGTCACTCTTAATTCTTTGCTCTAAAGAGCCCCACCACATCTCAGAAGTTCAGTGAGGTGTATAGTGTACTTATCCAGAGCAGCCACGTTGTTATAGATGTTTCTGGTTCTTGCCCCCCACTGAAAGATGTATAACAGAAATCTTTTGGGGACTGTAGTACATGGTACATTACAGCTTACATGCAAAGTGTTCTGAAAATGTGTGATATTTGGCCAGCCCTTACCCAGTGCTCCACTTCCACAGAGGTTTTTCTCTGGAGAATTTTCTCCTGCCGTGCCTCATGAAACGGCAGGTCAGTAATAACTCCAGTTTTCCATATCCCTTTACCATACTATTCTTCCTCCTTTTGCTGTGCATTTTCTTTCCTTTTTGGGAGATTGTCCTGAAGTTTAACACCACAGCCTCTCCACTGCCCAATATTTCACATAACATGTTACCTCACTCTTCTGTGTTCCCACTTTTTAATATTTTTAGTACAGCTAGAGGATCCATCAAAGTGAAAAGTCATTTACAATTGCTGTTTGCACAGACCAAGAGTCAATTCTTTAGCTATGGTACTGCAAAATGTGGTGGTTTTGGTGCAGTCACCAAAGTTGTCAGAGGAAATGCTGTACATCGCATGTCAAGGACTCTCAGATTGTCTTGATACACTCCCTGAAGTTAGAAACTCAGACAATACCTATGACAGGCACAACTTTTCCAAAGAAATAAGATGAGGAGCCCCGTGCTGCCAGTAAACCAGCAGCTCTTCTCCAGATTACTTTGGCCTGGAAACCCTAACTGGTTTTGCTTCAGAAGACTACTTTGGACTAGACTCCTCGTTAGTGGAATGGCAGCTCTGTAAGTCCATCTCTCCATGAGGCAGCAAGTCATCAGACAGACTTTGAGGAAGGCTAAGGACATGGCAGGATACATTCTTGTTTTCTCCAAATGAGCACTACTTGACTTCCACTGGGTAATTCAGAGACGGCAACGTTTTCACCCCAAACACTACCATTTGTTTTTATCTTCATCTTCTGATGGAACAATATTCTACAAAGAAAATTTCTCACCACCTCTTTATAGTCTACTCACTTTGGTGTTTCAAGAATATGGATGTCACTATTGTCAATTTTCCAACCAGAGAGAAGTGTTCCGTTCACATGTTCTGTAATACTGGGTTGCAGAGAACAGAGGAAATATCATAGGATAGCAAAGAAGGTGAAATTAATTTCTATTCTTTTTCACAGCTATGAAACACTGCACATATGTGGAAGACCTCACCTTCATTCCTTTGACGTGATGATTTAATTTCTTTTAGTATCACTTTTGATCTAGAATGGAAATTGAATGACAAGATAAGAACCGTGATTCACCGGCTTATGCAAAGGGATTGCACAAAGTAAAATGATGCTGCGTTCTCAGAAAATAGTTACTGTTATGACCTTGTTCTCCATCCTGAGGACAGTGGGATTTCAGAAGAAGTCTTGCATAATGAGATGCAAACATTTAGAAAATTCCCATTATCACCAAAATGTACATCTCTAGAGTAGGGATCAAGATGTGTGGGCTCAGTTTTCACCTCTGCCAACAGACTTGTTTTATAAGTTTAGGCAAGTCATCCAAACACTCTGTGCCTTTGTTACCCTATCTGTAAAACGTGGATAACAGAATATCTTGTCCCACGTATTTTCTCTCTCGTCTATTTAGATTATGTGCTTATTTTGAAAGGGGTTATCTCTTATTATGTGTGGAGGGATCCTAATGTAAGATGTGACATAAGTCCTAGAAACAGTGCAAAGTATCTTCAGATTCCTTTGCTAATTACCAGTAAACAAGATTTGGGGACCAGCAGATGAAGAAAAGGATGTCTTTCTCTCCTGTCGGTCGGTGATTCCCCAGGTACTCTGTCACTTTGGGCCTGTTTCTTAAGGATGTCATATTGGAATGGAGCACTGTAAACCAGCATGCTGCTGAACAAGGAAGTTAAATAAACATTAAATAGTTCTTTGTTGGTAGAGCAGCAACCTGCCTGTGCTCTCAAAGAAGCTGGAGTCTCCCAGGAAAAATAGTGTGATACCACGTGATTTAAAACATTCAGTACAATGCAAAAAGATATCTTGTAATTTTTAAGTGCTTGATTTTGCACTGATACTGATGTCCTTTTAGCTCAATGTTTTGTTTTTAACATTTGAAAGTATTTGAAGTATCAGAAAACTAAAATAGCTACATATGTTAACATGTGCTGATGAGAATTGGAAAAAGATGTTTACCTGGCCTTGTCTCATCAATATGATCTTTTCCCCTGGAAAATGGATTATAAGCAGCTGATACAGGTGCTATCTGACTGTGAGATATCAGTGGAAGGCTAACAATTTTTGTGATAACGTATTTCAGATTTCCCTAGATTTTCATCTTCCAAGTAACAAATCCAGGAACAAGCCACATTTCCAACCAAATGCAGCAGCTTCTATGACTTGCTTTTTCTGCCCACATGCTGGCTTCCCATCTTTCTAAGCACGCACAGTTATCTGCTTGCTTGAGTTTCTGTTCACCTCCATTTGGCTAAAACATGCTCCATTTCCCTGATTTTCTCTCAGTTCATTGCAAGTGCAGTCACACCAGGTCCTTTGACCATTAGAGTTTTTATATTTTTCCTTGACTTACTTGCCAAATCCTGGCTTCAGAGAACGTCACTTTCTATATACTTCCACTGACATTCCTATCGTGCACACCCAATTTGATCCTGGGTGTTTTTTAAACACGCACCTCAAGACCTGTGGGATGTGTGTTTTGCAAGCCTGGGATGGAGTCCCAGCTTATCCTGAAATCTAATGTTACACCTTTGCCTGTAGACAACACGTGCTGGTGGAGCTTGGCAATGATTGCATCTGTTTTCACACAAAGAAAAAAATTAAAACAAAAAGAAAGCACCCCGCTCCTCCTCAATGGATCAATTAGCCCTCTTCATATACCTGCAGTCGCTTCACCACTTTTGCGGGCTCCCCTATACTTAGGTAATGTTCAACTCCGACTTTGCTTCATACTTCATACAACTGGTTTCTGTCTTATCTTATCATGCACATGCTCTCGACAGACCTGAGTTAATTAGTTTTCACTGTATTCTTAACTGACCTTTATGCC
>VZTQ01011392.1:0-14109 GCA_013400755.1 Pelecanoides urinatrix
CCCCGCCGCGCCGCCGACCAACCAGCGCCCCCGCCGCTTCCGGCATGGCGCGTCACGCCGCGCGTCACCCCTCCCGGCCCCGCCCCGACGGCGACGCGTCACCCCCCTCGGCCACGCCCGCGCGGTTCATTCATGGGGAAGGGCGCGGGGAAGGGGGCGGGGCGTCGCCGCCGCCGTCACGTAGCCGCCCCCACCCCCCCCCCCGCGACGTGCAGCGCCGAGCACCGCGCCCCGGCCTCCCCTCCCCATCGCCGGGCTCCGTGCGGGCCCATCTACGAAAGCTCCCGCTGGCCCGGACCAGCCCCGGTGGAGGGGGCCGCGGCGTGGCCGTGGGGTTTTGCACCCCCCCGGGTGGGTGGGTTTGCAGTGGGCCGGGGCAGGCGGCGGCGGCAGAACGTGTCCTCGACAGCGTGAGGCTCTCGGGGGTGATGGGAGGCTATTTGGGTCCCCGGGCTCCGTGTGGCCGCTGGCAGGGCTTGTCCTTCTCCACCGGCCACCGGACCAGCCTTCGCCCCGGTTCTGACGGGTCCCAGAGCCCCCCCAGCGCTGCTGCAGGGCCAAATCCTGCCCCAGGGCCAGGTCCTGCGCCCAATCCTTCCTCTTTGCTTGTGCCATTGCGAGAGCTGCTAACACAACACCCTGACCCCAATGGCATGAGAGACGTTTCAGACCCCAGGAACATCCAATAATGATGAAAATACATCCAAAAACTGTCATAACAGGTGGTTGACCAAACCCAACCGCCTCCATCGAAACTGGGCTCCCTTTGATTTTTTTTGTGTTTGTAACTATATTAGAAAGTCTGTCAGCCCCGTGCAATTTGTGCTTTCCAGCCTCGGGGCCAAATATCATCGTGGAGCAGATCTAAGGGCTATAGTTGAGGCTTTGAGTAAGATCCCGTCTTTCGCTGCTCCCTTTGCACAACATGAGCTGCAAAACACGGGGAGCCCCACGTCTGGCACAGCCCCACGGGTCCGCGCGGCCAGAGCGAGCCCTGGCTGAAGTAGGGTTTGGGCAGATGCACCACCCCGCTGTTAAGAAACCCCTATTTTTTATTGGAACTGAACGATTGAGGTTGGTTAAAGCTCCCAGGCAATGGCACAAAGCTGCCGCCCGGTGTGACTGCAACAGCGTTGGCCTTCCCCAGATTTGCAGATTCTGGTTGAAAACCTGCCCCAGGCGCTGGAACGGGATGAGCTCAGGGCTGGAGGGCAGATTTCAGCCATCCCTGTGGTCCCCACTGATGCCTCTGAGGCTTGTCTCCAGATCTCCTTTACATCCTGGGGGGTTCTGCTGGCTCGGAGAGCCAAGACAAGCAAGGAGAGGGGTGCTGGTGGTAGGAGCCTTGGGGCCACCAATGTCCCCAGCACCCAACCCTCTTCAGGTGGTAATAACCAGGAGTGACCAGAGCTGTCCTGCATCATCCAAGGCTTCTCCCTGAGACATCCATGAGATGGTGGTCCCTGAGGGCTGAAGGGATGGGCTGGCTGCGTCCTAGGTGGGGGGTCACACCCTCTGTGGTGACAGCCCCACACATGGGGCTCACCAGAATTGAGGTATTTTCCTCTGTCTTTGCAACAACATAGATTTGGTGGATCACATATGGCATAGGAGGGTCGTATTGCCTGAAATTCTGTTTCGGGGTGAATCGTCCTGTTCACAACAGCTCTTACTTTTTGTTTTCATTCCCTGGGGAAAGCAACTCTGCTCCAAAGGTCTGTTGTCCTTTGCTGCTGACCTTTAGACTGCAGTGGCCTTCGATAGTAAACAACGAGCAGCTCTCCAGTCCCCCAAGAGTGGGAACACCTGGGCGGGGAGCGTGCAATTATATACACTCACTAAAAAGATGAACAGGAGCGTATGGGAGAAAGGAATTCTCGTGAAAACCTGGATGGAAAAAGGGCTTTGTTTAAGGAAGTGTGGGGTTTTGTGGGTCTAGCCCACCCGCTGTGTGCTCAAAACATGTCCGGCATCAGGATTCCTTGAAGCCACGGTGCAGGGTTCATCACAGGCACCTTTTTCACACTGCTTTGGGTAAAGCGCTCTCACCCTAAAAACAGGGTAGGGGCATTAATACCCCGGGTTTTGAGACCCTGCACGCATCCAGGCTGGGGAAAATCTAAAAAATCGGTAATGTCCCATATTCTCCACCGCGGGCCTTTCGAACAGCGTTAAGTGTAGATACATATCTTTAAAAAAAACGAGCAAAGCACACAGAGGAGCGAGCTGCTGAGAAGTCACTGGAGAGGCGTGTGTGGAGGCGCTGCTACTAGAGAGAAGCGGTACGAGCCGGGCGTCTTGTAGGGTTTTTACGGCGGAGCAGGCAGAGCTGCAGCGGCCGGGAGCCCTGCCTGCCTGCTGCCTGCTGCCTGCTGCCTGCTGCCTGCTGCCTGCCCGCAGCCACAATGTCAAGAGGAGACACGTGTATGTAAGCGCCTGGCATGGCCGGAGCGGGGCCCAGGCAGGCCGGGCAGGGGGGGTCCCGGGGAGCGCTGCCTCCCCGTGCCGGGCTTGGGGACACCCCCCCCCCCAGTGCCACCGCTGCAGGGTGACATCGCGGGGCGGCCTGGCATGAGCATGGGTGCATGGGCTGGTGGCACGCTGAGGTCACCGGGGTTCGCATGCGGGTCGCGACGGCGCTCGACGGCCGCGGCAGGTGGGTGCTGCCGCCCCCGGTGCCAGCCACGCGTGGGGAAGCGACCGGCGATTGCATAAGGTTGAGGCGCTGCGTGGGGCAGGCGCTGCCGCTCAGGGGTGGCTTCGGAGTCAGGCCCCGGCAGGTTGAGCCATTTTCGTGCCGGAGCTGGGAGTGGGGGGGCTGCCAGGGAATAAAATCTGCTTTTGGGGGAGAGTCGTTTTGCTGAGCTTTTGCAGATTGCAGGGCGGAGGTGAGCAGGGTCTGAGTGCCTATGGCTTGGGCAGGAGATGGCAAGAAGAAAGTTGTCTCTCTTATTTAAGGTGCTGAGATTGCCCCCTGCACTCAGCAGGAGCGTGGGGGTCTCCTTCGCTTACAGTCCGGGAGATGTTTGCCTGAGAGGTTGTTAAAATTGAATTTTATCAGTGGGAGGCAAAGACTGACAGCATATTCCCTGCCATCCCTCGCCCAGCCCTCCCCAGGGCTAAAAGCTCTGACTCAGGGCTTTGGGCACTGGCAGAGGATGCTCAGAGTGGAGCGGAGGATGCTCGGAGCAGAGGATGCTCCACGCCTCGGAGACGCGATTCCCAACACCACAGCTCTGCTCCGATGGGCAGAGGGAGCTCGGTTTTGCTTGCAGCTTCCAGAAACACTGCAGCCCATAAATTCAAACCTGGCAAAAACTCCTTGAGGGGCCACTCTGCCACCCACCGAGAGCAGGTGGGGTTCAGGCGGACGGTGCTTTGTCCCTTGGGGCTGCCAGAGCGTCATGTGGCAGCGTCTCTCCGCACTCCAGCAGAGTCAGGACCACCCGACCCTGGCAAAGCCATCCTTTGCTGAGTTTGCCATGTGCATCTTAGCTGAGGGCACAGACATCACAGTGCAAGGTGCTGAGGCGGGCAGGGGCAGGCAGGCTCTGCCTGAACTGTGGGCGTTGGGAGTGGGGAAGCTGTCCTTGAGGTTCAGGCAAGCTCTTCCCTTCCGACTCCTTCACACCTGCCTCCATCTCCCCCTCGCTCCAGCGGCAGGACGATGAAGTCATACCAGAAGCTGACGACGGCGGTGCCGCAGCCAGCGGCGTGCCGGGTGGAGGAGGAAGGGGCCGCCCCGACGCCCGCCGGCCGTGGGAAGCTGGCCCCGTGGTGGGTGGGCAGCGGGCTGCTGGTGGCAGCCGTGCTGCTGAGCACCGTCACCGTCTGGGTGCTGCGGCAAGTATCGGGGGGCTGGCCCAGACCTGCACTGCCCCCCAAATGTCTCCTGGTGACTGAAAGCCACCGCTTTGACTGCTACCCAGAGCGGCACGTGGTGGTGACCCAGGAGCTCTGCGAAAGCCGGGGGTGCTGCTTCATCGAGAGCCCCCCTCCAGCGGGGGGCAAGCGGGGTGTGCCCTGGTGCTTCTACCCCCCCGACTTCCCCAGCTACACCCTAGAAAGCCTCAACCAGACAGCGCTGGGCATGGTGGGGCTGCTGGTGCGGAGGGAGAAGGCCTATTACCCCCAGGACATCGAGATGCTGAGGCTGGACGTGGAGTTTGAGACAGACACGCGGCTGCACATCAAGGTGAGCTCCCCGCTGGCTGCCCTCCACAGTCCTGCACCCCTGCACCCTCCATCCCATAGGTGACCGTCCCCTGCTCAGACTTGGTCTGGAAGCCACCGTGCTCCAGGCATGGCTGTATGTGGCCTCAGTGAGCATCTCCAACCCTTTGCCCTCTTGCTTTGCTGGTCTTTAAAGTGCGTTTTCTCCCTTTTGCAGATAACGGATGCGGCCAACCCACGGTACGAGGTTCCCCTCGAGGTTCCCCGGGCGATGAAGAGAGCAGAAAACCCCATCTACAGCCTGGACTTCTCCCGGGACCCCTTTGGGGTGCTGCTGCGGCGCAGGGCAACGGGGACGGTGCTGTAAGAACCCACCTCCTCCGCATCCCACAGCGGGTGGGGGAAAGCTCATCCCACCCTAGGCAGGCTCCAGCACGCTTCCCAGAGGTTTTTCCTTAGGGAAAACCACACTGTGGGATCTCCAGCCAATAATTACTCTTCATCTTCATCCTTCCAGCAGTGCTCACGTGGGGATGCAGCAGCACGTGGCTTCCCGGCCCCACAGGCTGCCCACGTGCTCGCTGTGGCTGTGGGAGGACTGGGTGGGATCAGCACTTCTCCAAAAACCTCCCAGTGCCCTCATTCCTTGCCAGGTTCTACAGCAGCCAAATGTTGTGCAGGTCCCCGGCACATCACCAGTAAGGGACCTGGTGGCTTGGGGCAAAGGCCACCGAAGGGTTGTGGCTTTGCCTGTTTCACTCTACTTTTGGGTTTCCCTGGCTGTCCAAGCTATAGAGACGCCCACAGCTCCAGGCTTTTTGTGGAAAAGGTCTGCGGGTGGCTTTGCTGCACTGCTCTCCGTCACCTCCGTGGCTTTGCCCACACTAAGCCGTTGGTGAGCACCAACGGCTGGTCGAGGTATGGCCAGGGTGTTTTGAGATCCCAGCCTTTCCTCCTCCTTCCCTTTGCTGGCGCCTGTGGTCCATACTTTATTTGGGAGCTACTTATCAGCAATGACAGGCTGAGAAACCCCATCGCCGCATCGCCTCGGTGGTTAATAATAACCTGGGTGGAAACTTCTGGTGTCAAAGGCAAGGCTGCGCCGCGCTGGGTCAGGCTGGTTCAGGCTCGGGCTGTGCCTCACGTCCAGCCAGACCCAGATTTGCCACCTGGGCCAAGGTGTTGGGGCTGGATGCAGGGTGGGATATACGCTGCCGTGCTGGCCCTTGGGATGCTTCGAGAGGGAAGGGGTCAATTGTTGGTGGGCAAATGGATCCAGACGCATCCCCGCATCCCCTCTTGACTCTCTCTCTCTCCCTTCGTGTCACCCTGGCAGGCTCAACACCACCGTGGCCCCTTTGATCTTTGCTGACCAGTTTCTCCAGATAGCCACATCGCTCCCATCAAGGTTCCTCTATGGGCTGGGGGAGCACCGTGGCACCTTCCTGCACAGCCTGGACTGGAGCACCCTCACGCTGTGGGCACGCGACGTCTCTCCCACGGTACCATCTCCCCACTCCCCGCAGGGGTGCAGGGGGTGAGGATGGGGGTACCGCTCTCCAGTGCATTGGACAAGCCCTGGCAGAACATGCCGGGGGGGTGGGCAGCAGCACTGGGAGAGGCAGGGGGTGGTCGAGGCCGATGGGCAGATATGCGCCGGGGAGGATTTCAGAGCAATTGCAAAACATTCTTGGCACTCCGAGGGCCCCGGGTGTTTTCCGCTCCACCCTGCCACTCGTGCAACAGGTTGTGGCGAGGCAGGAGGTTTCCCTCTCACCCAGCCCAGCTCAGTAGCAGCCCCTGAGCTGTGAGGAAGAAGCAGCCTCCCATGGCCTTCAGCATCAGCTCTGAAACCATCCTCATCCCTCTCCTTGTCCTGCACGGGGGATGACAGATGCCTGGTTAGGTGGTGGCAGCAGATGCAACTCGGAGCCATTTATTCACCCCGGTGATGCGGGGCTCTCCCACTTTACCCGGGAGCTGCTCTCTCACGTGGCACCTCCTCTTTGCAGGAATCATTCAACCTCTACGGCGCTCACCCCTTCTACCTGCTGATGGAGGAGGGCGGAGATGCTCATGGGGTTTTCCTCCTCAACAGCAACGCGATGGGTAGGTGTCCCTGGGGACCCCGGCTGGCTTGTCCCTGGAGGATGACGCGGCAGGTGGGGACAGATGGGAGCTGCTGGAGTGGCCAGTTTGGGAACTTGGGGCAAGAGGAAGCCGTAAACGGGAAAGATGTGGTTTGATGGCTCCGTTATTGAGCATAGCCATCTGTTTCCTGGCTACGGCGAGGCTCTTTAGCAATTGCCGAGCAGTTTAACCACACGCCCAGCTGCCGAGTTGCCGTCGGAAAAGCAAGTCCCTCGCGTGCGGGTCTGTGCCCGTTCCCCCTCCGCCTGGAATGGCCTTGCCCCCAGGCCTGGCAGCATGGCACAGCCAGGGATGCCGTCTGTCACCCACGCTCTTCCCAGCTGTGCTCTGCCGGCTGCGGCTTTGGGATCCGCGCGTGTCTGCGAGCTGATAACGCTGCAGCTCCCACGGGCTCCGGCCGTGTCGTGGTCAGCACCGGCGACCACCCGTCCCTCCCAGCAGCCACCATTTGCAGCCAGCTGGGCCGATGCTGCACACGCCGGGGCTCTCGTAGCCCCAGCTGCGCTCAATTTTATGGCAGCGATGCTCCCGAGGAGGAGCTCACGGGAGATGCAACCACCTGAGCTGAGGTTTGAGGGTTCGTTCATGTGAAAAGCTCTTCCCAGGAAAGCCCTTGCTCCACATGCTCGCTCGTACAAGTAGCTCTCGATTCACTTAGGAGGGGATTTGGGGGGAGGACATGAAGGAAAGCCCTGCATGTGCTTGGTGTTTAAGTGGAAGCTGGGAGAACAGCACAGCTTTGGACTTAAAGAGCAAATTTTTACGATGGTGAGCTTTCTCCCCGTGTAAACCAGCGATCTCCCTGGGCTGTGATGATTTAAGCCTCCAGACGCCTGTTTAGCATCTGCTGAGCGCAAGGCAGGGATTTCTCCATTCCCCTGCCGGAGGCTGAGCGTTGCCTGTGGTGTGCCTGGTCCCTGCCGTGGCGGTTGGGGTCTGGGGGTTGCTCCCCAATTCTGACTGTCTTTTTCTCTTCCCCCTCTGGCAAAGAGGTGGCCCTGCAGCCCGCTCCGGGCCTGACCTGGAGGACTATTGGGGGGGTGTTGGATTTTTACATCTTCCTGGGGCCTGATCCCAACATGGTTATCCAGCAGTACCAGCAGGTGATAGGTAAGTGCCTGCACCCCAATGTGGCCATCTCTGGGCACCTTCCCTGCACCCCCATCCCTGTCTCACCCCAGCTTCACCACCGTCCCCAGCCCTCCCAGCTGGGGAGGGGTCAGTGGTCCCCAGCCATCCCATCCCCATTCCTCCCAGCATATCAGGGGTCAGCGGTTGCCTCCTTTCCCCCTTCTCCCTTTCCTCTCCCATTCTTTTGAGATGCTGCTGTTGTCTCAGGACACCCCTTCCCTGCTCCTGCTCTCTCGCTGCAGGTTTCCCGGCCATGCCGCCCCTCTGGGCACTCGGCTTCCACCTCTGCCGCTGGGGCTACGGATCCAGCAATGAAACCTGGCAGACCGTGAGAGCCATGAGGAACTACCAGATCCCCCAGGTAACCCCCCAGACCCATGGAGGGAGGGTCCAGACTCTGTCACCCATCCCTGAGCCTCTGTCCCGCAGGATGCACAGTGGAATGACATCGATTACATGGATGGGTACCGGGACTTCACCGTCGACCCCCAGAAGTTTGCTTCCCTCCCTTCGCTGGTGGAAGACCTCCACAAACACAGACAGCGCTACGTTATGATCTTGGTACTCCCCTTCCTCTCCCCCTGTGCTGTCTTTGTTGCAGAGCCGGGATGCAAGGCAGAGGCATAAGGGATGCTCGCGGTCCCAGCTGATCATCCCCAGCCCCGGGGATTTTTATCCGAGGTCGGTCCCCAGTGCAGGGCAGGCAGCTGTAAACTGCCACTGGAAATCCCCGTAGTGCGGGAACCGCAGAGACACAGGCCAGGTTCTCGTGCTGTGCTCCTGTCTGCTGCGGGGGTACAAGGGTGCCCCTGTGCCCCACGGGTGAAAGAATGGAGGAACTGTGGGTCAGGCTGTTTAACTCGTGGGTGCTTGGCTCGGGTGCCCCCGCATCCCCACGAGTGCTGGGATCTCATGACCCGGCTATGATCTCCCTTCTTCCCTCCGCGAGGAAGCGGGGTGAGGGTTCTGCTTGCTGGGGGCAGTGGGGATCGGGGGGGTCCTGGAGAGGGAAAGGTCGGGTTCCCTCCCCATTGAGCTCCCCGTTGTAGCCCAAGCCCTGCTGTGACCCGATGTTTCTTGCATAAGCGCAAGATTTCTTGTATTTGTCCCCCCCTCCCCAAAACACCCTAACGGGTCGTGGGGACTTGCAGAAGTGGCATTTTAGAAAACATGCCTGGAAGTGTTGAAGTAAGTTTCTGTTCCCCTTGGGGGAAACAGCCACCGTGTGCGGGCTCTGCCTGACCCCATCTGGGTTGTCATCTTCTCTGAATCACATCGGCCTGGCAGGGGGAAGGGGCCGTGGTCTGCCGGGAAAGGCACTAACCCTCTGCTCCATCCCCAGGACCCCGGCATCAGCAGCACCAACCCTCATGGCTCCTACTGGCCTTTCGACGAAGGCTTGAGACGGGGCTTGTTCCTAAACACCACCCAAGGGCAGCCGCTCATCGGGCAGGTGAGGAGCTCTGGGAGCAAATCCCAGCTCCGTAGGGTTGTGCGATAGCAGGGTTGGGATTTCATCCCTCGTGCTGGAGGGAAAGCCAAGAGGCCGAGGGACCTCTCTGGGGTGATTGCCAGAGCCTGGCTCAGCCCTCAGCCTCACGTGTCACCTCCCGGCATCTCCACCGGCCCCAGGAGCCAGCCCCTGCCCCGGCGGAGGCACCCGTGGAAGTCATATGAGCTTAACGGCGTCGGCGGTGCCGCTCGAGGCCGGTCATCTGATTTCTCTCCCTTCCCGTTTCTGGGGTGAGGGGAGGTTGTCCACAATAGACGTGTGCCTCCGGATCTGCTCCGCAGCGGTTCCTTCCCAGTTTGTCCCCCCGCTTTCCCAGCCATTTGCTCCCACTGGCTCTCTCTCACCATCTACAAGAAAGGGGGCTTTTAACGTAGCCTCAAAACATGGGGAAAAATCCATCGGCTAGAATTCCTGGAGTGAGGCAAAGCGTGGAGAAATCACGGCTCATCCCTGATGTGCCCTGGCTTGGGTGGTGTTGGGGCTTGTGCAAGCGGAGGCAGAGCAGCTGCTCCACAAGCCTCTGCTGCCCGCCTGGCCCCGCGCCCCTCGCCCGGCTGCGGGGGTGTCCCCAGCACCCCGAGGCTCCTGGGTACCACGGAGGCAGGAGAGATGCTGCGTGTGCAGCATCCAGGACTCGAAGCAGTCAGCCCAGGGTTGTCTTCTGTTTTATTGCCCATTTCAACCTCCAGTCCTTTGACATGCTCACCTGGCACCCTGTTTGCCACAGCAGCCCCCCGGGAGCTGCCTGCCCGCTGAACCCGCGGTTTTGTGGGCTCCCCGCAGGTCTGGCCCGGCTTCACTGCCTTCGCAGACTTCTCCAACCCGGACACGCACCAGTGGTGGCTGGAGAACCTGCAGCGCTTCCATGCCCATGTGCCCTTCGATGGCCTCTGGATCGTAAGTCCCTTCTTGCCCTCGGGTCACTCCCTGCCGGCAGCTCGGCTCGTGCCCGGTGCGTGTCTCTTGCCAGTCCCGGCAGGATTGTCTGTCCCTCAGATGCAGTTTTTTCAGGTCTATCCACTAATCCCTAAAACCTCCCCTTGAAAATGCTCCTTGAAAATGCTTGCCGAGACCAGGACATGAATGAGCCGTCCAACTTCATGGATGGGTCTGAAGACGGCTGCCCCCCGGGAGAGCTCGACAGCCCACCATACACCCCGGGTAAGGAGGGAGATGAAATACATAGCTGGGCTGGTAGGTACCGCGTGCTTTGAGATCGCTGGCACCGAGTGCTATGGGAGAAAACCATTTTTAAGAGGATCATGTCTCTGTTTTACACCCTGAACGTCTCCATCCCTACTTCTGTGTGGTGCTATCTGTGCCCAAGCCTTGCACGCTTGTCGGGGACATGTCAGGGTGCAGGATGGGACCATCTGCTTGAGCTTTTGGCGCTGGGTTGGCAGCAATGGCTGGCTCCTGTGTGCAGGAGGACTGCCCCAGAGCCAGCAAGCGTGTGGGGGGTCCGCATCCCCTGCAGTCCCCCCACCGCGTGCCAACGGGGGCTCTCCCTCCTGGCAGCCGTGCTGGGCGATTCCCTCGCTGCGAAGACGGTGTGTGCCTCGGCGAAGCAGAAAGCCTCGGTGCACTACAACCTCCACAACCTCTACGGGCTGATGGAAGCCAAAGCCACAGCAAGGTACCCGAGCATCCCGCTTCCCGCTGGCCTGGGGATGGGATGGGACGAAATTCTGCTGCTCGGGGCTCTGTAGGAAAAGGAGAAGGATTTGAAAGCCCAACCCAAAGGGGAGATGCTCTGGCTGCTCACAGGCTCCAGGATGGGAATAACCCAGCAGAGGAGGGGAGCCAGAGCTGCTCTGGGAGGGATGGGTGGATGAGGCCAGTCCTGGCGCTGAATCTTCCCCGTACCGCTCAGACCGACCCTCGGGCACTGCAGGGCTGTGGTGGGGCCAGACCTCTCCCTCAGCTTTTGAGGGATAAGGTGAACTCCTGGTGGGCTGCTCTCACCTCCTGCCCCTGGCTCTCCCCGTTGTCTTCCAGCGCATTGATCCAGATCCGGGGGAAGCGTCCCTTCGTCATCTCCCGCTCCACCTTCCCCAGCCAGGGCCGGTACTCAGGGCACTGGCTGGGCGACAACCGGAGCCAGTGGAAGGACATGTATTACTCCATCCCCGGTGGGTGGCACGGGCTGCATGCAGACCCCCCCTACCAGCACCCCCAGCTCCATCGAGCTTTCTGCTTAGTTGGAGACATCTCCGAAACTCCCTGCGCCCTGCTGACCATCCCTGCCCCCAGGGCTGCTGAGCTTCAGCCTCTTCGGCATCCCGCTGGTCGGGGCGGACATCTGCGGCTTCTCCGGCAGCACCTCGGAGGAGCTGTGCACCCGCTGGATGCAGCTCGGTGCCTTCTATCCTTTCGCTCGCAACCACAACACCCAGAACGAGAAGGTGGAGGGCGGCGTGCTTGGTGGGAGGCATCCCAGGGGTGGGATGCGGGATATAAGATGCGGGATGGGGGATGTGGGATGCAGGAGGGCAGGGGCCGTGGGGATGCCTGGTGGGGATGGGGCGGCTGCTGACTGCCCACATCTCCCCCAGGCCCAGGACCCGACAGTGTTCAGCCCCGCGGCGAGGACAGCCATGAAGGACGTGCTGCTGACCCGCTACTCCCTCCTGCCCTTCCTCTACACCCTGTTCCACCGTGCCCACCTGCAAGGGGACACCGTCGCCCGGCCCTTGTTCTTTGAGTAAGAGCATCCCCGCCGGGAGCTGTGGAGCCGCTTAGGCTGGATCACGGAGAAGTGGCCGATCCGAGCGGCGTCTCCGTCCCGCCGCAGGTTCCCGCGGGATGTGGCCACCTTGGGGCTGGACAGGCAGTTCCTGTGGGGCCGGAGCCTGCTGGTGACGCCGGTGCTGGAGCCCGGGGTGGACTCAGTCACAGGCTATGTCCCCCGAGGCGTGTGGTACGACTTCTACACGGTGAGGAGCACCGCGGCGCTTGGCCGGGGGTTGGATGGTCCCTGCTTGACCATCTTGGGGCTGCGGGTGGGAAGCCACGGCTGAGCCCAGCAAGCCCCAGTGGAGGAAGGGGTGGGGATGGCTGCTCCCCAGCCCCATGCCTGAGCCCCCCGCCATGTCCCCGACCCCCTCACGCCCGTGTCTCTCACCGCCTGCCCAGGGCTCCTCAGTGAACAGCAGTGGGGAGATGCTGAAGATGTCAGCTCCCCTGGAGCACCTCAACCTGCATGTCCGGGAGGGTGCCATCCTGCCCACCCAGGTGAGCACCCACCCGTCACCTCTCCGGGGGCTGTCCACAGCATGTGAGTCCCCACCAGCACCTCAGCTCCCAGACCCCATCCCGGCTGCTTGCAGCCCTACAGCACCCATGTCTTTGAACCCCAGAAACCGGGGACCACCAGTGAGGTGACCCGAGGGAACCCCCTGCGCCTCATCGTGGCCTTGTCCTCGAGTGCCACCGCCTGGGGGGACCTCTTCTGGGATGACGGCGAGAGCCTGGACACCTTCGAGCGGGGCAGCTACTCCTACCTGGTGTTCAACGTCACGCAGGTAGGACACGATGGGGAGGGCAGGAGTGGGGGGTCCTGTGGCACCTGGCCACCTTGAGCTCATGGCATCCCCTCCTGCAGAACATCTTCACCTCCACTGTCCTCCACACCAGCACCGAGGCCACTGAGGTCACTATCGGCACACTGAGCATCTTTGGGGTGCGGGAGCCACCCAGCAAGGTCCTCCTGAACGGCCAGGAGAAGCCCTTCTCCTACCTGGACAACCAGGTATGGTCCCATCTTGGGGTGCCCTGTTGTGGGGGTCCCCATCGTGGGGGTGTCCATCCCTCCTCCCCCAGCTCTTTCACAGGGTTGGTGGCCAAGGAGGTGGCTGAGGACTATGGGGTGGCTCTCCCGCCATGTTGGGGTTCAGGGGGAGTGGAGCTCAAGCTGGGTAGCAAAAGGATACTCTGCATACCCAAAAATGTCTCCTCTTGTCCCGCAGGTTCTCACCGTGAGTGACCTTGGCCTCAGCCTCAGCCAGGGCTTCTCCCTGCGATGGCTGTGAGTGGGGGACCACGGGGTCACCCCCACCTTGCCGAGACCACCCATCCGGGAGATGCTCCGGCCCTCGAGGCCAGGATGCTGCCATGGAGGAGGCGGTGGGGACTGTCACCTGCTGCCGTGTGGCCCCCCCCTCCAGCACGGCTGCCCACTCCGCCCGCTGGGGGGCGTCATTGCCCCTCGCGCCGCGCGCTCCTGCCACCAGGCGGCGCTGTCCCGCGGGGCGGGGCGAGAGTTGCCGCCCCGGCTCAGCAGCCTCGCCTCGGGGGCGGGGCGCGGCGGAGGACTTCCGCTTCCGGGTGGCGGCGGCCCGTCAGTGGGGCCCGTGTTCAGCGGCGCCATGAACCGGCCGAAGGCGGCCGCCGTGCGGCGGCCCAGCGCCGTGCCCAAACCCTCCGGTGAGTCCCGGCGGGCTGCGGCCGGGGAGGGCGGGCCGAGGCCTGGCGGGAGGGCGGGGGGCTCCGGTCGCCGCGCGCCGGTGCTGTCACGTCTGCCCCCTGTCCCCTTGCAGCGCACCCGCCACCGGGAGACTTCATCGCGCTGGGCTCCAAGGGGCAGAGCAGCGAG
The DNA here is from genome assembly GCA_013400755.1 of Pelecanoides urinatrix. Lineage (NCBI taxonomy): Eukaryota > Metazoa > Chordata > Aves > Procellariiformes > Procellariidae > Pelecanoides > Pelecanoides urinatrix. Next base: position 13,563 of record VZTQ01011392.1, read on the forward strand.
GGCAAAACCGCCGTCACCCTGCTGAAGCCGGCGCCCCCCGGGCTGCCCTCCGAGCGCAAGCGGGACGCTGCCGCCGCCTTAGCGGGCCCGGCGGGGCTGACCGGCTTGACCAAGCGCCCCAAGCTCTCCTCCACGCCCCCGCTCAGCGCCCTGGGACGCCTGGCAGAGGCTGCCGTGGCGGAGAAGCGAGCCATTTCACCCTCCATCAAGGAGCCGTCCGTCATCCCGATTGAAGGTGAGGCCTCACTGTGCTTCTGCCGTGACAGGCAGGCGAGGATGCAAACCTCATTTACCTTTCCCCAGAGCTTCAGCCCTGCGGCCTTTCTCTAAGCCCGAACACTAACGTTAATGTGCTGTCCTTAAGGGTTTCCCCTACTGGACACAGGGCTGAAGTCACAGTTTTGTCCCCTGTCCTGTTTGCATTGGGTTGTGTTCGTCCTGTCGGATAGCTGTTTAATAGCAGCATCTGAAAGACTCCCCGAGGAAATCTTTGAGGCTGGATTGTGGTATTTTATTCATATATTTCTTTGATAGGCTCTGGATCTGA